>LOEQ01000407.1:537940-553142 GCA_001685075.1 Bramus lutescens | reverse complement strand
GCTTGCTTCTTCCCCGACACGGGAGGCTCGGCTTCTGGTTCCTCAGAGGCATTCCGCTAGGCTGACACGCTAGGCTGGGCTGCTGTGTCTTGTTCTTGGTTGCTTTACATTTGAAATGCCCATTCTGTCCCCACTCTACAAACATTATCCTGCCAGTCAGAAATACCAGTAGCACAAACAAAGCTGAGCAGCCATGAAGGGCCAACTGGGAATGGCAAATGTACCCTCCTATGGCCGCTTCTCCCGCTTTCCTCCTCAGAAGTGAGTGGTCCGTTTCTGCTTAGTTATCCGGATGAAAATAGAATTAATCTATGGCTGGTGTGCACCCGAGAGCAGCGGGCTCTCTTTGGGTCGCAGCCTTGGTTTGCAGTGCTGCGAGTCAAGTATACAGGTATCTTTAGAAACTAGATGCCAACGTGCTATATTGCTCTCATCCTTGTTTTTTTTTTTTTCTTATTTTGTCATCATCATAGACATATGTGGCATTGTAAGAGACAGAACATGAAATACCCAATTCGTTATGGGATGATGTAAGAGAAAAAAGGAATGAACTTGACTCTACACCCAAGCACCCTGTGTTAGTTCCCATTAACTGCATGGTGGTTGTGTTAGTCGGGTTTTCTAGAGGAAAAGAACTGGTAGAGTGTAAGTATTCGTTTTAATAGGTCTCACACACACACACACACACACACACACACACACACACACACACGGTTTATCTGAGTGGCTCACAGTCTCTCGGCCAGCTAATCTAATAATGGCTATTGTCGTAAGCCACACTTTGGGGTGACTTCTCTCGCAGTCCAGCCACGACAGGTTCGTGCATTCCAGGGCGTGGGGATAAGAAACGTTAGGTAGGAGGAACAGAGATATGAGAGAAACACAGACATAGCAGAATACCAGGAAGGCAACTTAGTGGATACTGAATAATGAGTTTGCCCACGTTTAATCTCCGTTTGCTTTCCTACCCCAATATAAAACCTGGGAAGAAGGCGAAAGACTCTTTAACATGACACAAAGTATAACAAGAACAGTTACTTGTTTCAATACTTGAGACATCAAGCCATTATTTCCTGAGTAAAGCATTTTGATGTTTTGGGCAGGATATGTAGGGAATACACCTTAGACAAAGTATCCTATAGGCAGTTACTTCCTATGTCAAACCTCCTGTTTTAAAATGAAGGAGCAGGAATAGGCTGAATCATCCGACCTTTGGTCTGGCTGAAGCAGATCCCCCTCTATGGGCCATCTTAATGTCCAAAACCCCAAGTAACCACATCCTAGGTCAGAATTTCTGTTTTGTAGCCACACCCATTGTCAACAACTTTGAAAGAGCAAAAATAAACTCAAACTTTCTGACCTCCACTCAGGGTGGGACAGGCTCACATCTGTGGGCCCTCACAGGCTGTCTTTCAATGGAAGTTTCAAGAATCCAATAGTTGTCCGTTCCATGAGATGGGCTGGCTCAGCTGGTCTTCAGTATATGTCAGACTCCCCATAAAGCAGGCTCAAGGCTCTGATGCCAGGGAAGGAACGCCTCAGCAGCAGGACAAATGAACTTGCCAGCGAGAAGGAGGGCAAGCAAGCAAAGAGCAACAGCTTCCTTCTTCCATATTCTTTATGTAAGCAGCCATTGAGAAGTGGGGCCAGATTTAGGATGGGTCTTCCCACCTCAAAAGACCCGGATTTAAGGTGGGTCCTTCTATTTCAAAAGATTCAAATAACAAAAAAGTCCCTCAAAGGTGTGCCCAACTGCTTGGGTTTTTAGTTAATTCCAGACTTAGTCAAGTTGAGAACCAAGATTAGCAGATCATTGGAATACAGTGTTGTAGCCAGGAAACTGATGTTCATAGAAACCATCAAGCATGCTTAGCTTTCCTTCTTCATCTTTGTGTGTATGTGTACATGTGTGTGTATGTTTATGCTTAGCTGTTTGAAGCATAACTCATTTGGCCAGAGCTTCCACGATTGAAAGCAAGGCGGCAGTATATATTGCAACATGTAGTGGTGAATTTTGTTGCTGATAAACACTGAACTTATATTGCTCCTTAAACTAGAAAATACTATTTCATTATCAGTTATATATGTGGCTGAAAGCATATTCAAAATATGGGCCCTGTTGGTTAAGTCAAGCAATGAAACTATCTCTGTAGCCTTAGATTGTGGCCAAGAGACAAAACTATTATCTTTCCAAAATAAACAAAGAACAATGAAGTTATACTTAAACAGCCTGCTTAAAACAGTAAGTCCTCTATTGGAGTTTTTGATTTCGTTTTTTGATTTTGAGACAGGGTGCTACTATTATAGTTTAAATAGTTTTGAATTTGATAATCTTCCTTCCCTGACTTTTGAATTTTGGGATTCCAGCCTTGCGTTACTTACTGTAGGCAGAGACTGCTTGTTTGTTTCCTGACAGCTCCAACCCAAATAATCACACAGAAAACTGTATTAATTGCAACACTGGCTAGTCTATTAGCTCAGGCTTCTTATTAGCTAACTCCTACATCTTAAATGAACCCATTTCTATTCATCTGTGTATTGCCATGAGGCTGTGGCCTAACAGGTAAGGTTCTGGCGTCTTTCTCTTAGTTTTCAAAGTCTTTGTCTGATTTTAGTGTTACAATAATGCTGGCTTGATAGAATAGATATGGAAGGGTTTCTTCTGGTTTTTGTTTTGTTTTCCTTTGTAATTTGAGAATAATCAGTGTCAGTTCCAAGTTTGGTAAATTCCTCAGTGAAGTGTTTGGTCCCAGACTTTTCCTCCTCAGGAGACTTCTGTCTCAGGTTCTCTCTTGAAGTTCTTTTTTTTTTTTTCAGGTTTTCTGTGCTTGTATGGTTCACTTTTGGTACGTTGTATGTACCAGAAATTTAGCCGTTTCTTCTAGGTCATCCCAGTTGTTGGCATCTAGTTCTTCACAGCAGTCTTTTTTGTTTCTGTGGCGTCCTTTTTAGTGTCTTATTTTCTCCTCCCTGCTTTTAATGATTTTTATCTTCTCTGTGTTTTGCTCAGTTAGGGTAGCTAACCCTGTGTTTTGTTTTGTAAAACAAACCCTGTTTTGTTTCATTATCTTTCATATTCTCTTCACTTTGTTTATGTCTTCTCTGATCTGTTACTTCTCTTCTGCTAAGTTTAGGGTTGTGTTTTTCTAGCTTCCTGATTTGTATCATTGCGTTGTTTACCTGAGTTTTCCCTCCATATTTGATGCAGGTGCTTATTTCTGTAAGCTTCCCCTCTTGGTTTGAATTCATCCCGAAGGGTTTAGTATGTTGTGTTTCCACTTTTACTTGTTTCAAGCAATTTTGAATTTTCTTTTTGATCTCTTCATCGACCCATTGATTGTTCAAGGGCATGTTCTTTTTAAAAACGTGTTTATTTATTGTTCTTGGTTGTATGGGTGTGCTCTAGCTATGGTGGGCGTGTGGGAGTCAGCCCTCTTCTTCCTCTTTGAGACGGGTCTGCCTTGTTTCTTGCTCCTGCATAGTACACTCATGCTTGCAATTGAGCTTCCCTGAGATTCTCCTGTCCCAGCTTCTTGGCATACTGTAGGAATCTTGTGTAAGTCCCACCGACTGGCTTTCCTTTGTGTGTTCTGGGGCCTGACTGGCATAGCCAGTGCTCCGAGCTGCTCTTCTTCAAGGTGAGCCATTTCATTGGCCCAAGGTCATGCCACTCAACTCCCTTGAGTTTAGATCGTTTCTAAAGTTCTTCTTGTTGAGTTACAGTTTTATTGTGTTGTTACTAGAGAAGATTCATGATATGGCTGCAATGTCTTCAAACTCATCGTCCCTTCTTTGTTTTTGACTAACCTTTCACACAGGGTCTTGCTGTATGTCCAACTCTAGCCTTCAGTTTGAAATCTTCCTGCCTTAGCTTCTGAGTGCTAGGGTTACAGGTCTGCACTGCCTCGCCAGGTTGTGGCATGTTTTATGCCTAACATATGATCTGTTCTTTTTAAAAAAAATACATTTTATTATTTGTCTATGTGTATGTGTATACCTGTGTGAGTGCAAGTGCCCCGGCAAAGGCCCAAAGAGAGCATCCAGTTCCCAGGAACTGCAGTTGTAGATGCTGGTGAGCCACATGGGTGCTGGAAGTCAAACTCAGCTACCTGTAGGAGCAGTCAGTGCCCTGGGCCATCTCTCCAGCTGCTTCAACAATTTTTTGTATGTTGGCATTTTCAGCCATTTGCATGAAACACTCTCTGAGTGTAAATGGACCTCTATGTGATCGATAGTGTATTTTAATTTTAGTGTTTCTTCAAGGACTGTTTTTGTTTGGTTCTGTTTAGATGGTCTATCCACTGACCAAAGTGGGGAGTTGAAGTTCCGACCTGTTACTGTCTGGAGTCAACCTCAACCTTTAGACCGGACAGTGTTTGCTTTGTACACTTGAGGGTTTCAGCAATGGGTGCACACGTTCTGAATTTACAGTGCTTATTTCTTGTTTGGTTGATCTCCTTCTACAGTGGCCTTTTAGTCTTTTATGACTTAAAATTTATCTCTCTGGTATAAATTCAGCTGTTCAGCTCTCCCTCTGCACGATGCTTGTGATCCTGTCCCATCAGTTGCGGTCTATGTACCTTTGATAGTGATGTGAGTTTCTTGCAGGCAGCATATCATTGTGTCTTTCTTCTTGCTTTACTTTTTGTTTTTAAAATACCCATGTGCACTTTAGTAATAAAAACTGATAGTGCCAAGTCAATGCTGTTAGGTTTTTGACTATTTTACCAGGCTCAATCTTCTAAAAAATTTTATATGTATGGGTATTTATTATACCTACATAGCCTGTGTGTGCTAGATGCCCACCCAGGCCAGAAGAGAGTGTCAGATCCCCAGACCTGGAGTTACAGACATTGTGAGCCACTATGTGGGTGTTGGCAACTGAACTGGGAACAGTAACTTTTAACCACTGAACCATTTCTCCAGTCCAAGGATAGTATTTGGCATTTTTTATTCTTTTAGGAATGTGAAAGTCGTGCTCTCCTGGGCTAGATGCTGTCATTCTGTTGGAAATTCCCTCACATGTGATGTTTCTTTTTCCATTTTTCTGTCTGTCTATCAGTCTGTCTGTCTAATTTTGTTGTTGTTTTTCTAAGATAGAATTTATCTGTGTAGCCCTGGCTCTCCTGGAACTCACTCTGTAGCCCAGGCTGTCCTCGAACTCAGAGATGGCCCTGCCTCTGCCTCCTGAGTGCTGGGGTTAAAGGTGTGCGCCACCACCGCTCAGCTTTTCCTTTTATTTTTTGAAAGTCTCTTTGTCTTGCACTAGTGATAGTTGCCTGTGATATTCCTCAGGGAACATCATAAGTTGTTGGGGAATATTATTGTAAGGTGTGTTACTTTTGTTTATGCTGTAGAACATTTGTTTAATGACATAAAGATGTGTTGCTTTTGTTTATGCTGCATTTGTTAATTCTGTGCAGCTGTGATTTGTTGCCTGTCCAAAACACCTGATGGGTCTAATAGAGAGCTGAACAGCCAATAGCGNGAGGCAAGAGCAAGGCTAGGTGTGGTGGCAGGCAGAGAGAATAAATAGAAAGGGAACAGAGCAAGAAGGGGAGCAATGAGAGAACAAGGGAAAGAGGACATCAGGGTCCGGCCGGCCAGTCTCCAGCTACTGAGTAAGCATGAGCGTAAGATATACAGGAGTAAGAAAAGGACAACGCCCAGAGGCCAAAGGTAGATGGGATAATTTAAGAAAAGCTGGCTAGAAATAAGCTAAGCTAAGGTCGGGCATTCCTAAGAATAAGCGTCTGTGTGTAATTTATTTCCCCAAGGATCAAAAGCGTAATGAGAAAGAATAAACTACCAGCAACAAGAAGTCCTTTGAGTGTCCTGCATCTGGATGCTCATATTTTTTTCCAAATTTAGCTCCAATCTTAATATTTTACTGTATAGATTGTGCGCTGCCTCGTCTCTGTTCTAGCTAGAGCACCTTTCGTATGAATATTTGCTTTCTGATGTCACAACTGTCTCATGTGCTTTTTTTTTGTCTAGCTGGGTTATATCAGAAGATCTTTCTAGGTGAACAAATTCTCCTGCTTGGTCTCCTGTTGAGGCTCTCAGCTGTTCTGTCATTTGCTTTCGCTTGCTTGCTTTTTGTAGTTCATTGCTTTCTTCAGCCCTAAAGTTTATTCTACATACTAATCACAGTTTCCCCTTCCTCTCCCCCCACCTTCCCCCTTAACCCCCCCATCTGCTCCTCAGAGAGGGTAAGGCCTCCCATGGGGAGACAACCGAATTCTGTTGTATCACCACCGTTGAGGAAGAACCAAGGCACTCTCCCTCGTGTCTAGACTGAGCAAGGTTTCGCTTCATAGGAAATGGGCTCCATAAAGCCAGATCATTCATTAGGGATTGGTCTTGGTCCTCCTGCCAGTCAGCCCCTAAGTTTTGAAGAACACAGTCCCTGCTGAATTCCTTCAAGTCATGAGTTGTGATGTTTTTTGTTTGTGCAAGAGGTGAGGGGAGGGAGAGAGTGAGTGAATCACACCCTGTGGACCACACTCTTTCCCTAGGAATCATGCTGGCTCCTCACAGCGCTCACCCCTTTTCCGTTCACGCCCCTGCAGAAATGACTGTCCTGCTTGACTTAAAACTCACGAGCTGTGTCTTGGGGAAATAGGGATGGCTCACATGGGACATCCCAAGACAGCAAACCTTCAGTATATTTAGATGGCTTACTCTTAATTTCACTCAGCCCTGAAAGGCCAATTGTCTCGAATAGTTAATTCTGGAGTTTCATTTGAATTTGTTCTGAATATTTTAATTTATTTGTAATGCTAAAAAAAACCCTTCATCTTTCTTTCTAAATTGTGACTTATTTTAACTTCCACCAGAAACGACTATATTAAAGAACCCTCCAAATAAATATCTCCATAAGCAATCCCGCTCTCAGACATGAGCCTGAACTTGCTGCTGACTTCTAGCTCCAATGAGAAGTCTGACTCTTAGCCATCTGTTTGAAATGTGGACAGGGCTCATAACAGTGCTGACAGATACGGGCAGATTTCAGAATCACCTGAAGTATATGCAAGACTTCTAAATGTGATTTAAAAAAAAANNNNAAGTACAACCAAGCATTGCTTTGGTAAACCTCATTTCAAATGGATAGCCCTCCCCTGTTGCAGCGCGGGAAAATATCTTTAAAAATGTAGTCAACTCAGCTAGCTATCTTCTCTCCCACAATTATGCAAACCTTCCCCTCTTCACACAGCTACAGCTCCTCCTACCTCTTTAGGCTCTGACGAATATTTCCTTTTTCTACAGCACTGTAGGTGCCTAAATACTAGAACCACACAAGAATAAAGCCGATGACATGAGAAGGCACGCTGTGTGGTGCTGGGCTGAATGGGTGTTGTATCCAGTAGGCCATGGACAACAGCTTAAAGTCTTAAAAGTCTGTGAACATTCTTTACATGTATGTAAAACCCTCCCATATGAACATCAAGCATCAGAAATAGTCTCAGATGTATATGTGAATTCCGAGTCGGTAAAGGGAATTCTGAATAAGGATGTTGCTGTCATTTTTTCCTCATACGTATTTCTTGAAATTTACAAAGGCTCATATAAAGGATGATGGGATTGCAAGATGGCTGACTAGAAGTGTCGGAAGTGTTTCTCTACAGAAAAGGAGGGAAACAAAGATCAAGCAGCTGTTCTCACTGTCTCAGTCACCCCCAGAGTCCTGTGGGGACATAGGGGTGCACAAACAAAATCAGTTTGTAAAGGGACTGAGCTGCATAACACCTTTCTTCAATATACCCCAGAGATTATCCCTAAAGAAAGAGGGACTTTGCTCAGTAAGCAAACAGCCTCAAGACTGTTGAGCTTGGCCGCTGGAGGGGCATGCAGCCTTTGCAGGGCCCTGCACCCTGTGCAGGAGCTGCTGAGTTACCACACTGCTATATAGTTCTACAGGACAGCCTGCCATAGACCCTGCCTGATGCAGATTCATGCTGCAAAATACTCCTGAGACGAGCCAGGCAAGGGTTCTGTGAAGTAACCAGGCAGCTGTCTCCAACTACTTCATCTTGGCCCTTAAACCAGCCAGGTGGCCCCACTACCCTCCCACACCACAGGAAGCAGCCTGCTGCCATGCTGAGTGGCTTAGTCCAAGAGCCCCCTGGGAAGCAGACAGACGGTTGTGTCTACCCACGCTTCCCCCCAGAAAGCAACTGAGATGCCTCCTAAACAGTTCCGACCATGGAGACGCCTGGGGAGCAAGCAGGTGGTCCTACTCACCCATCTCTGAACCTCTGCCAGGCAGAGCTTGATCTACCATGTGTCCTGGGAGGTAGTCAAGCTGGGCCGCTCACCATTCCATGGCCGGGAAGTTATCCTTTCTGAGCCAGACACCAGGAAGCAGATAGGAAGCCCTCCCTGGGCAGGCCGCCAATCCCCTGCCCCTACACCCCCAACTCTACTGAAGTGTCTCTGCAGAGACACCTTCCCAGCTCAGACCCAGAGATAGGAAACCACCCTGGCCAATCAGCGTGGTTCTCACACACAAAAATGCACATACCTTCCTACTCGGACAGCTACACACACCTACATGTGTTTATTGACCCCAAAGCCAAGCAACATTACACTCAGGGCAGTCCGCAAACTGTCCCAATTAACAGCTGCATCCCAGAAATCCTATGACCCCTCCCCTTTTACCCTCCCAGCTCAGTCCTATGTCACTCACACACGATGCCAGCGTTTATTACAGGTGTCAACTACTGTGCCAGCTTCAGAACAAGGCCAACATAGCCTACTCAAGCTGTACCCCACACATTGTTGGAAGAGTCTTTTACTACAACTGGTAAAACTGATCTTCCAGATGTGCAAATGGCAATGTGGGGACACAAGATAAAGAGACACAATAAACAAGAGAAACTTTGATGCTGCTCAGGAAATATGGCAACTCTCCTGGTAGACGAGAAAGATGAATTGCCTGAAAAGAATTCAAAATGGGAGTTATAAAGAAACTCAATGAGATACAAAATGATACAGAAAACATGCAGGCTAAGAATCACAAGTTGGCCTCTTGCTCTTCTCTCTTGTTTCTCTTTTTCCTCTTGTCCCTTCCCTGTTCTGTGTCTGCCTGCGTCTCGTGGCCCCACCCTGACACCATCTTTCGACCCTTCACAGCTCATGGGTTCCATCTGATGCTTCTGCTTGGGATCTCCACAGTGCCCCGTATCTGCTATCCCAGTGGTAGGAGCAGAGTCAGGTTTTAATTCATCTTCTTTTCCTCACTTTCTCTGAAAAGCTGCAGAAGGTCAGACTGTAGGACGCTCTCCTGGGCTTTGATTCTCCAGCCGAAGGGTCACTATCCGGGCAGCAGCTTGGCCAGCAGAGAGCTGTGCCATGCTGATCTGGCTCACCTTCCTATATATTCTCTCCAAGTTAAGATTAAAGCCTGTTCTTGGAGTCTAATGGTTTCTTCTGGCGCACGAATCATTGGGAGCAGAAAATCTGTGGCGTCCATCACTTGCAGCTGATCCACTAAGAGAAAGCAGATTAAATTGTTTCCTGGGGTTGGATCCTGGTCACATTTCACTGTCATCTTCCTTTCCTCTGTTAAATATTTGAGCTCCCTGTTGTCACCAGTGTGTCCTGGGCAGCATCCAGCTCTGATGAAGCTCACGTACCAAAGAATTCAATGGCCTCAGTGACCGATAAAGTATGGACGCTGTAGTCAGCAGCCGAACGCAGGGAACAGAGAATGTCCATCTAGTGGCTCGGGCCAAGCTCACGGATGATAATTCATGAGTGATTGGCCTGGTGGGAGGAGGCTGACTGGTAGGCAGTGCTTTGCTGTCCTGTTCCTTGATTTCCTCACGGTGTAGACAGAAAGTGTTAAGTCAGTCTCATCCTGTGTGCTCAGAGTGGAAGACAGTGGAAGGAGCCCACTGAGCAAGCTCCTGGGAGGTGAAAAAGGAAGCTGGTTGTAAGCTGTGGGATTGAGGTGGGATCTCACTGCCTTTGTACTGTCAGATTAATCTCCAGGGCAGTGGTTCTCAACCTGTGGGTCACGACCCCTTGATGTGAGGGTCAAATATCAGATAGCCTGTATCAAATATTTACATTATGATTCATAATAGTAGCAAAAATTACAGCTATGAAATAGCAACTAAAATAATTTTATGGTTGGGGTCACCACAACACGAGGAACTGTATTAAAGGGTCTCAGCACTAGGAAGGCTGAGGAGCACTGCTCCAGAGGATCTGTGCTTTTTAATCTCTAGGGAAAGGGGGCCAAGACAGGTTCGTCTGAGATTATATCTTCATTTTTTTCTTACACTATAAACTTCAAACAAAACAAAACCAGAAAACTTAGTGGTCTATTAATGTCAGGGGGAAAAGCTTGTGAGGCGGGCTAAGATAGAGCAGCTATTTTAGGAAAGACTGAGGAAATAAAACAAAAACAACTCAGCCTCAATCCCAGCTCTGGGACCTGGCTGCCAAGTCCACTGTTCCTGTGCCCACACAGGAGAGTTCATGAGCTATGCTGCTCCTGGCTTCAAAGGGCTGCTGGCTACAGAGTCCATCCTGTGTGCAAGCCTACGAGGGAAGGAGACAACCTGCAGTGCTAGGATGTTAAACAAAATAGTCTATAAAGATTGTTTAATGTGTGTGTTTGTGTTGGAATGTTAGTTTGCACACCAGAGTTCACGTGCCCATGAGGTCAGAAGTATTAGATTCCCACTGGAACTGGGGTTACAGGTGGCTGTGAGCTGCCTGATGTGGGTGCTGGGGACTGAATCCCGGTCCTCTGCAAGAGCAGTACATGCTTTTAGCCACAGCTATTTCTATAGACTGAATAATATTCTGCCTACCTGCTTACAGGCCAACAACTGACCAACCGCAGAAACCTCGGTCCAAATGATAAGACCTCAGTTGCTGGTGGAAGATGCAGAATGAGGTGCTGTGTATAAAATGTTTCCTAAATTGCTTAAAGTCGGGCTGGAGATATCGCTCAGTGGGTAGAGTACTTGCCTAGAATGCAAGATACCCTGAGTCAGATCCTGGGCACTGTGTAAATCAAGTGTGGTGATGCCTGAGTTCAAGGTCACCCTTGGCTATAAAACTGATTTGAAATTAGACTAGGGTGGTGTGGAATATTAATTAGGCAAAGATGTGTTGCGTTTGTTTATGCAGTGGACGATTTAACTATGTAAAGGTGTGTTACATTTGTTTATGCCGCATTTGTTTAATGATGTAAAGATGTTTTGCATTTGTTTCACCTTGCCTGCCTGAGGCACCTGAGTGGTCTAATATAAAGCTGAACAGCCAATGGGCAGAAGAGGGATAGGTGGGGCTGGTGGGCAGAGAATAAGGGGGGGGTATCTAGCCTTGAGAGAAAGGAGGAGAGGAGAGGACAAGGGAGAAAGGGAGACACCAGAGGCCAGACAGACGCCAACTAGTGAGACGAACAGACAGGTTTTCTCTTGGTAGGACTACAGAGATAAAGGTAAAAAGCCCCCGAGGCAAAACATACATAAAGAGAAATAGATTGAAATAAAAACGAAACTCAGGCCAAGTGTTCAAAATGAATAATAAGTCTCCTTATCATGATTTGGGAGTTAGTTGGTGGCTCAAAGAAAAAGCCTGGCACACTAGGGTATGTGAGATGTTGCCTCAAGGAATAAACCAGTAAGTAAGGAGGTGGATTTTAATATGAAGTTTAGAAATCGCTGTGCAGGTCAGTAGCTTGAGGAGACTGGGAAAACATGCCTGTCTTTTTCTTCCCATTATGGTTTGTTACTTGGGCAACTTTGGAAACTCCATATGTTTGATAGAGAGAGGATGGGATGGAATTGACGAGGAGCCCCATGCTTTGGATATAGTGTTTTGATTTGTTGTTGCTGTATTTGATCACAGGAAGGTATTTATACCACCTTTCTGTACCCCAACTCCAAGTGACCCTGGAGGTCACTTGTCTCGTGTTTGCAGTCGGCTGATCAGCAATAGCTGAGCCTAGGAGGAGCAAGTTCTGGATATCACTTAAAGGACTTGCTTGGGTCCTTCCTGGGGTAGGTGGATTCTCTTGCCTCGAGCCTAGAGGACAATTAAGGAGCATCTCGGGGAGGTGGAGCAGCTCTGGGAGAGGCTGTCCTGTTCCTGTCTGAAGGGGGCACTCAGGGCTCGGTGCCTTGCCAATCACAGCCTCAGTAAGGCTGTCTGAGGGAAAGGAAATGGTCCTGTGGTGTCTAAAGACACTGGGTTGGTGGTACTGATGCAGGGGACAGAGGGGGTCCAAAATGGATGGCCCTAGGAAACAGGAGTCAGTTCTTGTCATCCCGAGGGAAGTGGAGTTTTTACCCAGTCAGAGCCCCCAGCACAGTTTTTAAGCTGTTCCATCTTCAGGCTGGGTGGAGGATTGGTGATCTGTTCCTTCCCTGGTCATCTTCTTCTTCCCTGGGTCATCTTCGTCACGTTGAAGTATCAACAGGAACCTCTGTAGATGATGGTTCTAGAAGAGAAGCAATCTTTGGCCCATGGGAAATGCTGGATCAGAGGAACTCAGCTCCTGTACCTCGGAGGCAGTTGTGGCTGGTGGCTGCTGTGGTGGCTACAGTTTCTTTCTGTTCTGTCCCCTCCCTCCCCTAGTGTAGGGGTGTGGCTGCCAATGCCCTGCTGGGGTAGACCTGAGTATGAACCTCCTTTTCCTCACTGGCTAACAGCCCCTTCTGCATCATTTTTGATGCAGCAAATTGCAAAACAAAACTCCCCCCCCCTTTTTTTTTTAAAGAATTTCACTTCCTACTTCTTCTAGGGAGCTCTTATGAGGAAGGGCAGATGACAGGCACGTGGCCTGTGTGCCAGGTCCATTGAGGTGGAGATGGGACCAGGGTAATGCTCTGGGTGAGAGACCTGCACACCGTCACGTTGCTGATGTGTGAATTACAGAACTAACACAATCCAGCACCTCCTGCTCTTCTGATCTGGGGAAATGGGAATCAACTGGAGGTGGTCGCTTCTTCAAACTTGTCAAGGGACACCAGAGAAACAGCAGCCCTGTGAGGCCAGGCCCATGCCTGTCTCTTGGACAAGCAGACACTATTGAGTGTGGTGGAGAATAGGCTCACGAGCTGGTGGTGTGTAGAGTTAAAGACAGATCAGCTGGACACCTACCTAGTTAGAAACAAAGGAGCCCTGGGAGCAAGCAGCCCTGGCCAGTGTGGGGAGGAGGACCAGACATTCCCTGAGCATCAGCTCACTCTGGATTCTAGGCTTGCTCTCTGGGGACTCAACAGGAACCCCACCACCTATGGAGTCCCCAGCAGCATCTCCAGGGGGTGGCTTCACCTGGGTCCCAGAGAGAGGGAAGCTCTAGGGAGGCCTGTGGGGAACTGGAGAAAGGAGGAGGCTGTGTGGAGCTCCAAGAGGAGGAGCTGGGAGGAACCCCATTGGCAGACACCACAAGGAACGAATGGCACCCTTGTTCCCTGTGCTGCAGCCTTGCTAAGGACCGTACAATTCAGCCAGTCCCAGTCTAGACTTGTTTAGGGCTTCAAATCTAGCCCCTTTCCCAGATATTGCCTAGACTGCCTTCTGATGCACTGAAGCCATCTGGTCATGTGGACTCACACTAGGCCCTAGGACAAGGCTCTGCTGTGCCAGGGAGTGTGCCCACTGTCAGGGCCTCTGAAGCCAGATGGCTAAAGGCTCCATCCTACTGTGGTTCCACCTAAGGGGTATTTGTCACCAGGTGACAATGGGCAGTGGGTAGAAAGACATTGGAAGGCAGGCACTCTTCCCACAAATCCCACCAGGGACCCAGACATTACCAGCGATTCCTGCCTGATTAGGAACTCCAGGTACCCCACCACCCCACCCACCCATTAACCCACTGAATCCTGTTTGCTGGATTGTAGGCTGGTTCTGGGACAGGTGGTATTGGCAGGCATTGTGATGGCTATTCTTGATTGTCAGCTTGACTGCATATAGAATTTTAATTAAGCCAAAAGCTGGGCGCACCTGTGAGGGATTTTCAGGTAATTGGATCATTGAGGTAGTAAGACCCACCCTAAATCTAGGCCATACCTTCTGGCAGCTAATATAAGGATGTGGAAGACAGCAGCGTCCTCTCCCTCTCCCTCCCTCCCTCTCTCCCTCTCTCTCCCCCACCCCCCCAGTCTATACTGAAGACTAACCAAGACACCCAGCCTGTAGACTGAATTACTACTGGTTCCTTGGACTTGCTGTTGGGAGCCAGCTGTTGTTGGATTAGCAGGACCATATCATGTAAGCCACTTTAATAAATTCCCTATATATATATATAGCCCCTCTATTCTGCTCCTCTAGAGAAACCAGTGCAATGCAGGCATTAAGACAGCCTTTTCCTAAAGCATGCATTTGACCTGCATTACTGCTAGTTTTTGGAGCCCTGAGCAGAGAGTTGCAGGAGGCCTGGGATAGGCAGGTATGAGAAGCAAGATTACACATGAGTTCGGCACATGTGGCTCTAAGCTGTAGAGAGAGGCAGCCAGGGGTTAGCTAATTTCAGTTCCCATCATTCCATTTTCTTTGGAGTCTCCATACAGTGCCCCTGTACCACTGAAGCTGATCACAGCCCAGGTGGTAAAGAAATGGGCATTACCCTCCGGTGGTGCAGAGTCCTGTCCAGGCTTAATGACAGCCAGAGGAAAGCAAACTTTTCTCCTTTCTTTGTGTTTTTGCATAAAAAGGCCTGGGAGATGAGGTCCTGTCAGATAAGTTGCATGCTGATTGTCCCAGATCCTGAATTTTGTATTCTGAATCTCAAGAGAGACCTACCCCGGCTCAGTTAAACTGGGTTGTTGTTCCCCGGTCACTGTGCTGCCACCACTAGCGAAATGATTTTAACATGAAGCTCATTACAAAAGTAGCCTTTGTGCCAACACCTTCTGTCAGCTTCAGGGAAAGGAGGATGGCCTGGGGTTGATTTCTGGGAATACCGTCCATGTGTGGTTGGCTACCTAGTCTATCAAGCAGTATTGCATGCTGTGTGGCAATAGGTCTGGCAATTAGCAGTAAACTAAATAGCTTCACACTAGGATGCAAACTAACAGAAGAGTGGAAACAAGGACCTTGAATTTTTTAAGTTATTTTTTATGCATTCATGTTTGTGTGTAGGTGTGCATGTGAAGGACAAAAGACGACATTGTCTTCCCTCAATCACTCTCTACCTTGGTTTTTTTTGAGGCAGTATCTCACTGAACCTGGGGCT
>LOEQ01000407.1:504559-518568 GCA_001685075.1 Bramus lutescens | reverse complement strand
AGGAAATCCTTTCACATGGCGGGGCTCAAGGCCCAGAAGCCTTCCCTACCTTAAAGTCAGGCAGACCCACAGTTCCAAAGGTACGACACCAGACGGTGTCTCCCCTTCATCTACAAACAACTTTAAAGCATACATTTAAAATTCCTTTTAAAAGAATCAGAGCTGTCAAGAAAGAGACAGGACATTCAGGTAAAACCCAGGGGACTTGGGAACCCGGAGCCTCAGCATGCTCGACTGGGAAGGAATTTGAAGATATGTCCTGCAGCAGTGTGGGCGCCTGGGGTTTCTGTGCAACTCAGCTCAGACATGGGATCTAGAGCCTGCCAAAGGTCAAGTGGGAGATGCTTGCTACATGAAGTAAGATCCTGAGTAGCTGTAACGTTACACAAAAGTGTGTGTGTGTGTGTGCGCGCACGCGCATGCATTTATAGAGGTCAGAGGACAACTTATAGCCAGTTATCCTCTAAGCCAATCAGCGAACCTCCCTGATTGCATACCAGCCCTGACCCTAACCAGGAGGTGGGAATCGATTCTTAGAGGAGCCACTAAAAAAAGAGTTTCTATAGCATAGCTCAGTTGGTAGAGGCCTGCCCAGAATGTGCAAGGCCCAGGGTTCAGTCCCTGGAACCCCATAATCTAGGCATAGTGCTGCGCACCCACCAATACTTCAGACATTTCAGGGCTAAGAACGCTAGCATCAGAAGTTTGAGGTGATCCTTAGGAACGCGTAGTGAGTTCAGAGCCTGGGCTACATGAGACCCTGTCAAGGAAGGGAGGGAGGGAGAAAATGAAAGAATAAAGAACAATTCTTTTGTCTATGATCATCTGGAGAAGCAGCCCCTTGACTCCAGAGTCCATAGAGGCAGCAGTGACCTTGGGCTCATGTCACATCCTTGAGCTCTTGTGCAGTTAACGACCCCTGACAAAATCTTTGTCACCGACACTTTAAGTTTCAAGCTACAAAAGTCACACAGCTGCAATTTAATATTGATTGTGTTCTTAACCTAATTACTCAGTCCTAATGTCTCTAGGGCTGCGACAGGTGAGGGACAAGCGTGCGCATCTCTCCTCTTCTCTGAGTCTGTTTCCCTACCTCCAGAGCTTCTGGGAGCATCTAACCCTTGATTCTAGTTAAAGAAGCCTGGCCGGGGCGTGGGGGTGGCTGCTTGGCCTAACCTAGCATTCAGAGACGCGTCTGTGGTAGTGCCTATATCACAATGAAAATGTTTTCGTTTTAGCCCTGTTGGGAGATGAGAGGAGCTGGAGAAACAAGGCTTTGTGAGAATGCCCTTAAAGAACATGGAGAGATTCTTGAGCGAGGGGTTTGTCCTTCCTACCTACCATGTTTGTTCCCACCATGACTCGGAGTCCAAATGGTGGGAGGGAGCAGAGCAGGTGCCAAGAGTGGGTTGATGAAGGTATGGTCCCCAGAAGGTGGGCACACTGCCCTGGCTGTGGCCCCCAGCCACCCAGATCCACTGTGTGAGAAGGGCACGGATCCCGAAGTCTTGGCTTTCTGTGTTCTGCGGCGAGCCCAGCTCATGACGTGAGCCTGCTTCTTCATCTACTAGAGGAACACGAAACCTGACAGGCGACTCCCATGAGACCTAAGCCTTGCCTGCTGTTTGCAGTGTGCGAGCCATAAACCTTGCCCTTTCTCCCTTGACTCCTCATTACCTTCTTTGTGCCTTTATCCCATCGGTGCCTGTCCCTGGGTCCTGGTTGTCACCCTGAGCTGTTGCGGTCCCCCCTCCAGTGTCACCGCTGTTACTAACCCTGTATATGCAAGCTTGTACAGCCTTTGAGTCAACACTTTGTTCTCCATACCAAAGGCCAGATGGGGTGACCCAGATGGGGTCCACATCCTGACTCCTGGTGTCCCCAGGGCTGCCAGGCCATAGGGTTTAGACAGTCACTCATAATTTCACTAGCAAACTCAGGCTAAACATTGGGGACATCCTCTCTCTAAAAAGGTGGGGTGTAACTAAAGTACGAATTTACTGCTCAGACCTAACAATGTCCAGTGAAACATGTATCGTACCTTCGCAAGAGGCCAGCAGAGTCAGAGACCTGGACCCTCAGCAGGCAGGGTATCAGCAGCTTGGGACAGTCAGCACACTTCCCTGGATCTGTGTGACTTTGGGAGAGCCTCATCTGTTATTTGAGGTGTGGACATCCATCTGATCAGGTGCTGTTGGCCAGAGAGGCAGCTCCCCTGGGGGACGCTGTTCACCCCGAAAGGTTGCTTCCTCATCCTCTCAAGCTGTAGCCGTGNGGCTTGTTGCCATGGCTACCACTGGGCAGATGCAGGCTCAGACTGCCAGACTTAACAAATAGAAACTGGGCATCAGCCACATTTGAATTCCTGGCAAACAATGAATGATATTTCAGTGTTTGATTCTAGTGGTGCTCATAATTTATTACAAATATGTCTGATAAGGTTTATGTGAGCAAATGATGTGCAGTTTATGAGAAATCAGTATTTAGCTGTGTACCTTGTGCTTTTGCCTGGTAACCTCAAAGGGACAGAAAATCACCCCCCCCTTTTTAAAAACATATTACAGTTGAAGATTTCACTGGCAACAACTGGTATTAGAGGAGGACCTCAGAGCTGTGTGTGGGGAGTATTCAGAGCTGTGTGTGAGGAGGACTCAGAGCTGTGTGAGGGGAGGACCCAGAGCTGTGTGAGGGGAGGACTCAGCTGTGTGTGGGAGGAGGACTCAGAGCTCTGTGTGGAGGATCTAGCGCTGTGTGTATGGAGGACCTAGCACTGTGTGTGTGGAGGACTCAGAGCTGTAGTATGAGGCGAGCAGGCCTGCTTTTTGACCCGCCCGGCTCCTACACGGCTAGCTTAGCCCTGGAAATTATAACACAGAAACTGTATTCATTTAAACACTGCCTGGGCCCATTAGTTCTAGCCTCTTGTTGGCTAACTCTCACATCTTGGTTAACCCATTTCTAGTAATCTGTGTAGCACCACAAGGTGGTGGCTTGCCGGGAAAGATCCTAACCTACATCTGTCTCAGGTCAGAGAATCATGGCATCTGCCTGACTCTCCTTTCTTTCTCCCAGCATTCTGATCTGTCTACTCCACCCACCTAAGGGCTGGCCNACTGTATAAGAGGAGGACCACCACTATGTGAAGGGAGCACCAAAGAACTCTGTGGAGACTTCACTGGTTCCCATTCTGACAGGAGAACCTACAATTTACCTTTTTTTCATAGTTAAAATTTTTATTATATTTATTTAATTGCTTGCACATTTATTTGTGTATTTATTTGCATATGTGTTTGGGTGTGTTCACATCCTGCAGAAGTGTGATGGTCAATTTGTGGAAGTTCTTCTACCAGGGATGAAATTCATGTCAGGCTTGCTGACAAGCACCTCCAATACCATTTCTCTGGTCCTTCCTACATAATTAAGTTGCTTTATTAAAGGTCCTGTGCTCCAAAAGAGACAGACTTAGATATACTTAGCCCCCAGCCTAAGGAAAGATGCCTCTTGGGAAGAATTTTTTTTTTCTTTTGTCTCGGGAGAGGGTTTCTCTGTAGCTTTGGAGCCAGTCCTGGAACCTGCTCTGTAGACCAGGCTGGCCTTGAACTCACAGAGACCTCTCTGCCTCTGCCTCTGCCTCTGCCTCCTGAGGGCTGGGATTAAGGGCGTGTGCCACCACCGTTTGGCAGGGAAGAAATTTTTTAAGAACCTGTTTCAGGACAATTTCAGAACTGTGAAAGGAGACTCACACTCCCTTTGTGCTCCTCTACGATCAGTTTGGTAGTTGTATACACTTTATCATCGGTGTATTCCTTTCAAAATCCAGATAAAGATGGTTTGTGTATATGTGTGTACACATTCCGATTTCTCTGAATAATAAGTTTGTATTCTGAAAATAAGTCATAAAAAAAGAAAAGAAGTCTTATTCTATTCCAATGTGAATAAGCAAACAATAATGAAAATTTAAAGCAGGTGTTTCTTGTGTGGATTTAAACTTTAGTATAAACGTTCCTTTGTATCCATTAGTATTTAGTATTTATCCATTAGTATAAATGACACTTAATGAAGTGCAAGAGAGGGCTCAGAGGTTAGGAGCATTTCCTGTTCTTCCAGAGGTCCTGGGTTTGGTTTCCAGGACCCACATGGTGCCTCACAGCCATCTGTAACTCCAGTTCTGAGGGATCTGGTGTCCTCTTCAGGCCTCCACAGGCTCCAGGCATGCACATGGTACACAAATATACAGGCAGACAAAACACTTCTACACATAATTTCTTTTAATTGAAAGATAATAATTTATTTTTGTTGTTTTGGAACACAGTCTCACTCTGTAGCCCAGGCTGTCGTCAAATTCATGACAATCCTCCTGCCTTAGCCTTCTAAGTTCTGGGATTGCAGGTGTGAGTGACCATATGCAGAAAAACTGGTAATTTCTGAGGTTATTTTTAGGATACTTTTTAAAAGGCTTTAGGCCTGAACCATTTTTAAGTTTTTGTTATCGTTTTGTTTTATCTAATACAAGATCTCGCTCGTTAGCCTAGGCTGCCTTCAAACTTGCTATCCTCATGACTGAGCCCTGGGATTACAGGTCCACACACCATCATGCCTGGTTCCTTAGTCGGCTTAAAAAAAATCTTAAAGGATATCTTGTAGTCTAGGTTTACCCTGAACTTATTATATAGCCAGGGATAACTTTGAAATTTTTATCCTCCTGCCTCTCTCTCCCAGTTTCTGATATTACAAGCTTGTACCATACCATGCACAGCTTCTTAGTTGGCGTGACCCTGGACCTTGGTAACAGCTCTTTCCAAATGATTTAGCTATAGCCAGGTTGTTGGTTTTCAGGGTCAAGGAACTCAGGGTCCTCCCAGGAACAGTCCTAGCCAAGGACACACAGTGGCTGAGGAGTTTGACTGTGCCTAGCCTGTGTTGTAAGGAGACAGTGGAAGTCATGACAAGATTCAAATGCCTGCAGGCTGTGAGAACCCAGTGACGCTGGAGACAGTGAGAACCACATTAAGGATGGAGGACGTCTTCGTCTGGGTCTCTATCGTTGTGAAGAGCCACCTTGACTACAGCTACTCTTATAAAGGGAGACATTTAATCAGGGTGGCTTACAGTTTCAAAGGTTCAGTCCATTATTATCATGGTGGAATATGATGTGTAGGCAGACACAGTGCTGGAAAAGGAGCTGAGAGTTCCACATCTTGACCCACAGGCAACGGGAAGTAAACTAGATTGGACGTAGATTGAGCCTAGGAGACCTCAAAGCCCACCCCCACAGTGAGACACTTCTTCCAACAAGGCCCTGCTTCCTAATACTGCAGCTCCCTACAAGCTCACTGGGGGGCAGCCAATTACAAAACTACCACAGAAGAGAGAATGGGCAGCAGTAGATAGAGGAGAGACATGGGCAGGGCCAAGGTGATGTGCGATGGGTCAAGAGCCATGGATATGTGAGCAGATGACTCTAGTGTTTGCCGAAAGTTAACTAGTGCAGAACATGTCACATGACTGCTTTTAGAACAGTGCAGGAGAGAGCAGGGTGGTGCATGGAGTTTCCCGGGTATGGCGGGCTTTAGGAGGAAATCCCTCCCAGAGTCTGCTTCTTGGTGTGTTAGACTGAGAATTGTTTCCTTTTTGGACACAGGGTTACATGGGGCCCAGACTGACCTCAGACTGACTGTGTACAGTCAAGGATGACTTTGAGTTTCTGATCCTCCTGCCTTGCCACACCTGGTTTTCTGTGCTACTGGGAACTAAACCCAGGACTTAATTCTCTGTACATTAGGCAGAGACTATCAACTGTGCTAAGGTGAGTTCCAGGCCAGCCAGGACTAGGGAAGTGTCTCGGGGAATAAAGCTGCTACACGATTTGAGAACCTGAATTCGGATCCCAGCACCCATGTCAAAAAGCCAGATATGGCATCTCACACCTGTAACCCCAGTGCTGTGGAACAGAGACAAGTGGGTTATAGGGGCTCCCTGGCCAGCCTGCCAAGCCCAGACTGAGCTCCAGGGTTCAGTGATAAGCCCTATCATGAAAGATAAGGCAGAAAACAGATTAAAGCCACACTGATGCCAGCCTCTGGCCACCACATGGCCCTCCACAACAGTAGCATAATCGTTATTTCGTTCATATCTTGCAATTGATTTCTGCAATTGTTTCCAAATGTCTTTAAAAAAATAATGGTCGCGTTCAAATCAGGCTGTGAGTGGCAGCCACACACCACATTTAGTTTTCTGCTGTTTTTGAGGTGTGTCTTGATTTAGAAGAGATATTCCACTGTTTTCTTGTCATAGACTTTGGGCCAGCACCATGACTACACTGTCCACATGCGCCCCTCCCTCTGCGATGCCCACAAACCAGAAGTTAGGCGTAAACCCTTGGCAGATGCAAGCACTCTGACCAGGAGGTTCAGCCTCCCTAGGAGCAAGTGTACGCACTGATAAAAACCCCGGGCAGGAACCAGTATTTAGAGGACTAAATCCCATTCCCTCTGTGCTAGTCCCCAGCCCTCCTGTGTCTAGAACAACGGGGTGGGGGCGGGGAGAAGTGGGGGTTAGCATCTACAGCTTCATTTCTCTCAGTTACCTCCATCAGCCAGGGATCAAATATCAATTGGAAAATTCCTGAAATGAGTAAGTAAGTTTTACCTCGCATGCCTTTCTGAGTGTATTGACATGATGTTAGTTAATAGCCGGCTGGGTTATCAAACTGTCTGGTGGTATCTATCTCAATGGGTAGTCAGAGTAGTGGGGGTGCTGAGGGTCAGTGCTCTCTACCACTTCCTGGGAAGGGACTTTCAGAAGTCCAGACTTCAGACCACCAGAGTGGGGGTGGTAAATACTCAAGGTCTGGATGCCCCCATGCTTCTTTTCCCCTGTGCCCCGAGGGCATGAAACACCACTTAAGCCTTTGACCTCGCTGCCACTTTCTGAGAACCAGACCAGCCCTGCCAGGGTCAGAGGTCATCGCTACAGTCGAACTGTGCACATCTGTAGACACAGGCCCAACTCGAGAGAAGGGCATTTTAATCATTCAATTCAGCTAATTTTAATAAGCACATAATTACATAGGAGATTATCTGTCATTGGCGACACAATGACTACATGTAATTGTATTTTATAATTTAACTTTTAACTGGTGATAATTGTGGTTAAAAAATGAAACCTCTCCTCCTCAGAAGTACAAAGCCTGTCTGGAAAGATCCTGGTGCAGGACTGTGACATTGTCCACCAGGGTTAAAGACACACAGGTGTCCCCAGTATCTCAGGAGTCAAGAAGAGCCCAACAGTAACTCTATTGTGACAGCCACGCCACCATCCCAGGGCCTGTGGTCTCCAAGGCCTGCCCAAATCGGAAATGAAAGCTCAAATTCGGTTAGTGGGACCCGAGCGAACAGAAAGGCTTCTGACTGAAGCCTGACTGTACACCCAGAAACACTGTCCCGAGTGGGCTCTCCCAGTGGGGTGGGAGCGAGCATGGTACAGTGGAGAGTCTGAGCTCTCCCATCCAAGCTGGGGTGCCACCCGCAGGCTCTGTGTGGAATCACAGGTCCCTTGCACTTTGCTGGCCCCAGACAGCTCCAGAGGACCAAAGTTGGGGACTCCCCCCATCTGCCATACCCTGGCACCGTACCCTGGCTCCATGCCCCTCATCTTTCTATTTCTCACCTCCACCTTCTCAGCCAAGCCTGATGTTCCTCTTGTAGGATCCCCAGAGGCCTGTATTTCCATGGGACCTCAGGGACACCAGGTCCTCCTGACAATGAGTGGCTCTATTTACTGAGCGCTTCCTTTTTCTGTATTTTTAGCTAACTTAGCAATACATTTTTTCCCTTATGACTACATTTCTGTGCCACCAAACTGGGAGCAGAGTAGTGTCTGTGACATTTCCAGCCCCATCCTGGGATCTCTGGAGTATCTACATTCCCCTCTCAGGCGCCTGGACCATCAGGTGAATCTGAGGCCAGATGCCGGTGCCTAAAAAGGAGGCCACTGTGAGGAAGCTGGGCCCTAGCTCTGTGTGTGATGGGGTTTCCCATTCTGAAATTTCCCACCCTGACTTCTCTGATGAGTCATTTTCCATGCTCCTGAGCATCCCAAGACTCAAGGTGTCTTGATATAGCAAGTATTTATGATGGGTGATGTTGTCTCTAAAGAGATGGAAAATGATCAAAGAGGGTAGGTAAAGAAAATTCTTGTGGGACTGGAGAGATGGCTTGGCAGTTAAGAGCACTGAAGGCTCTTCTGGAGGACCTGGGTTCAATCCCCAGCACCCACCTAGCAGCTAACAACTGTCTGTGACTCCAAGATCTGGCACCCTCATACAGACATACATGCAGGCAAAACACCAATGCACATAAAATAAAAAAAAGATTAAAAAATTTCTCCTTTAGTGGGTCTGTGTGATTACACAGCTCTATCTCAAATATATATGTTTGTAGTTTTTTTAAGATTTATTTATATATACAGTTTCCTGCCTACATTGGTGCCTGCACACCTGAAGAGGGCACCAGATCTCATTATAGATGGTTATGAGCCACCATGTGGTTCCGGGGACTTGAATTCTGGACCTCTGGAAGAGCAGCCAGTGCTCTTAACCGCTGAGCCATCTCTCCAACCCCATATTTATAGTTTATATATGTAGTTTATTCTAGGGCCAAAGATAAGTGACTATGGCCTAGCAACCCAGATTTAAGTTACTCCGTACACCATGCTCCAATACAGTAATGGTTTCATGGAAAAAAATGTGTAAAGATAGATTTATTTTATTTATATATATGTATATATACACACACATGCATATTCATATGTGTATAGAAACAAACAAATATGCAACAAATATGTGTGTATAGACATATCTGTGAACGTGCATGCGTGTGTGTAGGGGGGTGTTTTGCCTGCATGTCTGAATGTGTTTTATGTGCATGCCTGGTGCCTATGGAAGCCAGAAGAGGGTGTCAGAGCCCCAGGAACTGCAGTTATTAAGGATTATGAGCTGTTATGGGTGCAGGAAACTAATCCAGTTCTCAGTAAGAGCAGCCAGCGCTCTTAAATGCTGAGCCATCTCTCCAACCCTTTTGTGAAACTTTTAAAATAACAACAAAGAGAATCGCAGACCAAGACACTTTAAAATGCATTAGTGGAAACACCAGGTGGGTGGGGAAACCTTGACAACTGGCTTCTCCAGAGCCCTGGGGTTAGTGAAGTTCAGGGCTCTGTTTTTATAGTCCCTAAAGGATGTTAATTGATAGTCACACAATGAGGAGGGTAGTACATGATTATCAAAAGGGGTTAAAGATGGGTCAGAATAATTTGGCTTTTGATCAGTCAGCCAGCCTTGTAAAACTGCTTAAATAGACACAGCTACCTCAAATCAGACACCGGGCCCACCTGCTTCCCTGCTGCTTGTTTGCGCGCGCGCGCGCGCGTGTGTGTGTGTGTGTGTGTGTGCGCGCGCGCGCCTGCACGTCCACTATGTGGTCATCAGTGATAGCGCCCTGGAGAAAGCCCCTTCTTGGCAGGCAGATATCTGCTTTAATGCGTTGAGGCCTGTCGGAGAGGACAAGCCTTTGGGCTGTGTCCTTTCATCTCTACCTTTGAGCTGTCTAGTTTTATCTTTACAGCATAGCTAATCTGAGCACAGTTCGCCCAAGGTCAAGGTGTTTTCCCTCCCTGCCGGTCCTCTTCTCTTTCCCCACTTCTTCTTGACTCCTCCTTTAGACAGTCATGGCTTTTAGGTGCTCAGCATCTCAGCTCTGCACCAGGCTCTGGGGAAACCTCTTGGCTCGGCCTTGGTATGCATGCCCACATCTTCTAGGCCATTGTCTCCCCTCTCCGCGACTCAGTATCCTCATTTCCACAGTTGCTCTCCTAGGCCTCCCTTCCCTCCTTCCATGTTTCCTTGAGTCTTCCTTTCCATACTCATAATTTTTTTAAGCTGAATGGTGGATACAAGAGAAAAAAAAAATCTGTAGGTCAGGCCAGACACCTGTAGCCAGAGTTTAAAGCTTTCAGATTTCAATTAGCTTCTCAAAGCAGTAATTACTTTTTTTTGTTTACCCCCTCCAGTGATATCACTTCCTGTAAACATTCCCCTTCCTGGCATCAGATGCCCAGGAGTCTGAAGAATACATAGCAGCCAGGAAACAGGGCCAGGGCTGGACACCAGGTGCAGCTGTACTGAGAAGGGGCAGCTGTCACGCCTGTGTTCGAGGGAACAGCCTAGAGAAAACTGATGTGGGCTGGTGCAAGAGACTTGTCTGTATTCTGTCAATCATGTTTTTAATAAATGCTGATTGGCCAGACAGGAAGTATAGGCGGGGTCAACCCGACAGGAAGTAGAGGCAGGGCGATGGGAACAGGAGAATGCTGGGAAGGAAGAAGCCCATTCCTCCCCAGATCTCTGAAGAAGCAGGATGTGATCTGTGCCCCCCCCCCGCTGAGAAAGGTACCGAGCCATGTGGCTAACATAGATAAGAATAATGGGTTAATATAAGCTACGAGAGCTAATAAGAAGTCTGAGCTAATGGGCCAATCAGTTTATAAGTAATGCAGATTCTCCGTATGATTTTTCTTTGGGACTTGCTGGCTGTGGGGTACTAGACAGGACAGAAACCCCAAGCAAGCAGCCCCTCATACTACAGTGGGCAGCATTAAGTAAACTGAAAGCTGAGAAATACGAGGTTTTGAGAATTGCTGCTGACTGCTAAGAGACCCGTCCCTCGCACCTGGTGTGCACCTTCCCCGGTTCTCTGATTTCACAATGCTGTGTTGTGTATTTGTTGGTTTATTGCAAATGGAGGAGAAAGTAGCTTGTGGGGAGAAGTAGGGGCTGCAAAAGAAAGCCTTGTTTCCTCGTCATCTGGGAGAGCTGCTGAGGATAGATGCACCGTGGCAGGCACCCGACTGGACTGTGTGTCCAGATACTTCGGCCCCCTCCAAAGCTTGTGCTTGTGGCCAGTGAGGCTCAGGCTTCTTTCCCGGAGGCTCTTGCTAGTCACCACCAACCGCAGCACTGGCCACTTCGTCCACAGAACTGCTGCAGAGCACAGTGCATCCTCGTCCTGGAGCACTGCCACGCTGGAGTAATTCAGGGCACAGGATCCAGAGGGCTGTTAGATAAGGAAGGACAGTATCCGAGAGGAGGAACAAAGAGGGAGACAGAACCCAGGTTCCTTCGTGGATGATGGGAGAAGTCTTTCCTTGTGCAATAACCCAAGTCCTAGTCTAGAGGCTCAACCCTGGGAGACTCATTATCTCAAGTTTAGCAAACTGAAGTGATATTGAGAGAATGGCAAAGGTGTGTCATCATTTTAGGCCATCTGGGGTACCAGCGTGGGCTGTCGGGATTGAGTAAGAGCTGGAACGGGAGCTTGAGGTCTGCGTGATTGAGTTTCCTCGATCAGACTGTGGTCTTGGTTCAGCATCTCAGGTAGTTCTACAAAGTGGACCTGGAGAAGGAGGCCCCATTGCATGGAATAATCCCACTCCCCTGAAACAAGTGTTTCTGCTTGGGGGCAGGGAGTAACATATAAGGCTCTATGCTCCTGGAATCCAAGGTGGCTGCAGGGTTGGACGCTGACTAGAGACTTTCAGGCACTTTGGGAGGGGATGCTGCCCAGGCAGGACATTGCGGATGCTGATAGTGACATGTCATTCTTCTCTGTCCCTTCATGCTGACGTCCCATTGTATTTAGATAGATCGCCCTTCAGTGATGGGCAGGCCTACCTGCAGTTAGACAGGTCTGTCCCAACGATTTAAGACAACACAGACAGATACAAAATGAAGGCACCAGTGTCGGGCTTTTCTCCTGCTTTTAGTTGGGAGACAGTGTTTTCCAGCCAGAACAGTTTGTAAGTGCTGGGAGTATCAGGAAATGCTGCCTGTGGTCTCCTCAAATGGGATTTATTAGAAGGACAATGGGTGACTCACACCAAGTGTCTAGCTAGGAGGTCTCAGAAGAGCCAACACTGAGGATTTGAAGAAGGTGAACCAGGGTGGCCTCTCACCTGTGTGTGACCCACCTGACATTGTCCCATGCCTGACTCCTGTTTCCAGAGTGGACTAACTGGGGACGATGGAGCCATAAGCCTCACCCACATGTGGGGCTCTATCCTACCCACAAGCCCATGGGAATGTGCCAGATGGCTCCCATGTTTACAGTTTCAGTAGAGTCAGGCTTTTGACCTGCATTTAAATTGGACAAAGGCCCAGAGAGACTAAATATCAGCAGTCAAGGGGACTTGGTGGTTGTTGGTATCATTCTAAATGCCAGACTTACAAACTGAGCAGGGGAGAAATGTCTTGGTCATCTCAGAAGCATCAGTCTGTAGGATGACTTGAGGTGACAACAGACACTTCTCTATGGCTCAGTATGCCGATTTAGTCTTCTCTCTACCTTTTCTGTTTAGTGGACTTGAGGACAACAGTCCCCACCCACGTGACTCAGCCTCAGGGCCCAGAGGAATGCCAGTGGCAATGGTCAAAGGTATAGCATGGTGGCCCCAGGATGGATGACATTCTCCTTACCTGGCAGCCTCTGGGAGCACTTCTCAGGTGGCCTTCCCAAGAGGGAACCAGAGTGGTCCTGACTACTAGAAATTTTTACAAGACCCCCTGAGGCATTCACACCGCAAAGACAAGACATGACTGAACCATGGAGTTAGCTTATGCACTGCTTAGAAACTAGACTGTGAGGCCTTCTAGATGGTTCTAGTGTTCCATATTCAGCCTCCAGTCTGGAAGAGAAAGGTGTCTTCAGGACAATCAAGTTCAAACCCACTTGTCTTTGTGTGCATGTAGAAGCCCTCTATACAATGTGTACCCCACTAAGTAGTACAAACAAGGGTGCAACCTTCAAAGAGAACCCATATAGCACACACCCCCTGCCAACACCTCCCACTCTAAAGGTTCACTTCAAGGGGCTATGCTGTTGTTCACATTCAACTCTGTCTAGAACTTCCCTCACAGTCTTCCTGAGACCCCCAGCCTCAGAAAACTGGCCACCTAGAATAAAGGCCTCCCCCAAGAACATGGTCAGATTGTCACCTGAAAACAAGTCTTAATTTTCACAGGCCCATCCAAAGAATACGGTAATAGTTTTGTTGAAGCCTACAGCATGCTGACTGAGTCACTGAAATGGAGAAACTTGTGTTTTGCTCCACTGTGGTTGCTGCTCATTCTTGCTGCCATCAGGTGTCATTAGTGGGAGATGAGGACTTGGGTCCATAGCATTCTGAGATGGAGTTTAGAAGCTTGTCATCCAGTCATTTCTAGAACGTACATGATCTCATGCGGTCAGCACTTGGACATAGATGTGGGTGGATCCAGACTGATGTTTACATCTCCAAAGTTACTTTGTCAGGAGGTATAAAGGACTGGCTACCCCAAAGCTTCCTCTCCTTCCCTGAAGACTGTTCAGGGGTCTTGCTTGCTTATAACCCTTCCAACAGCTGGGGTCCTGGCTAAAATGCCCTGCAACTTTACCCCTAGAAGCAGCTTTGTTTCATAGCACGGCTCAAGAAAAGCAGCCCCAGGACCCCAGGGCAGTGAAGTAAATCTGTGTGTGTCCTTTGGTTTCTTGCAGAATTGGTGATGCTTCTGGAGTGGTGGTCAGGCACGGAGTGCACCATCTACACCGACCCGAGGTCCTCCCTGCACTACGGGAAAGAAAACGCCATCGTGGTTCTCAACCATAAATTTGAGATTGACTTTCTCTGTGGCTGGAGCTTGGCTGAGCGCCTTGGGATCCTGGGGGTAAGTGGGCTGTACCTTTACCCGTCACATCTGTCTCTGAGTCAGTCATGCAACTTGCCACTTGCTCTTGGTCACTCACGACTTCTAGAATCAGCAGGGTTTGTTGTTGTTTTTATTTAGGGGGCAGAGGTGAGATAGGATCTCGCTATGGAGCCCTGGCTTTTCTAAAATGTATCCTCCTAGAGAGTTGGGATTGTAATAATGAGGGGAGCGGGCCTGCTTTTTGTCCGGCCCAGCTCCTGCACGGCTAGCT
>LOEQ01000407.1:475918-494745 GCA_001685075.1 Bramus lutescens | reverse complement strand
TGCTCAAAACAGCTCTGCTCCCCACTAATTACCCCCACTCATCCCTCTGTTCCTGCCCGGACCCCTGCACACCTGCCACCGGGACTCTTTCAATTGGCCATCCCACCCCACACCTGTCAAAGCCAGGCGTCCCATTATCTCCTGCCTATAAGGAGTCCAGTGTGTGTCTGCCTGTTTCGTACCCCCACCCCACCCCACCCCACTCCATGTAATGTCTCCTGCTTATCCTCCCAGATGCTCTGGCCCAAGGCCATCCTGTAAGCATCCAGGCAGGCCTTTCAGAATAGTAAGGGGGTAGGGGCCGTAGGAATGGGGTGTCAAGGTGTGGGGGTGGTGAGAACCTTGCACAGGAAGCTCCTTTTATCTTTTTGTTGTTGTTCTGGCTGCCACAGCTCCTCAGAGAAGAGCCGGGGTAAAAAAATACCCTTGCTGGTCACACACAGCACACTAGTTGACCACCCAAAGCCCCTCCCCTCCTCTCCCCACTACACTTTGCACACCGGTCAAATCTAGAAAAGTCTGAGGCTTGCCGAGGGGAGGGAAGCGGCTGGGTTGAGAGCTGAAGGACCTCGCACACTGGGCTTGATTTTGATAAATGATCCATGGTTATTTTCCAGCCAAGAGAGATGAATTCTTCGAGAGTGCTTTTGTTTCACGTGTGGCCTGTGTAATTCCCCCGTGGCTGTGACTGATCGCGGAACAGGGTTCATTTTGTTTGGAGATCCTCTTGGGACTCTCTAGTAGGAAACTCGCCACAGCCTTTTCCTGTGCGAGAGACCTTGGAAAGCCAGAGCAGGGCCAGCCAACATGGTAAGGAAGATGTACTGCATGACAGTCTCTCACGTTTGGTACCCACTGCATATCCTGCTCATCACTGTGAGCACTTCCCTCATCACCTTCGCCGGTGTTTCCCTGTGCACATTGCTGTCACAGGAGTGCAGTCCCTTGACCCATGCACAGAGAAAGTGACTAAGTCAGTCCCCACTGTTCTACTACGGTTTGTCTCTAAACTCTGCCTACCTTGAGGTCCCAGTCCCATCCACCTTTGTGTCCCCAGCACTGGCGCCATGCCTGGCCTAGAGGAGGTCCTTGCTAGATAGCGGTCTCATGGACTGGTCAGTTTGAGGTTAACAATTCCAGGAGATAAATTCTCATGTCACCAGTGGGCACCAAGGTTGCGCTGTTGGTTGGCTTGCTCATCCTTCTTCCTGCTGAGCCATCATCTTGCGGCTCCAGTCTTTATATACTTAGCAGAAATGATAAACCTTGGCTAGACCAGAAGGACTAACTGATTAAACTTTCAGGAATGGTTCTGTGTCTGGAAGTTAGTAAGGTATTAATGCAAGCACAGCCTTGACCAGGAACCATCCTGCGGAGTGACCTTGCTCCTGAATAGGGTTTCTGCCAGACCCTTGGGGGTTTGGGGTTCGGGGACAGGGAATAGTGCTGGTCACAGATCCTAACCTGCAGACCCGGCACTGTCTTGGACCTAGAAGGGGTCTCATTTGAAGTTTTGTACTGAAATGGGTTAAAAGCCACCAAATCTGAGGGTTAAGATGCTCTGAATCCCTGTGTTATTTAAAGCAGATCTTTCTATGGTCATTTGGTCACACGTTGTGTCTTGGAAACGCTTACTTGTGGCTCATAGAGTGACTGTTTTCTCTGAGAGATGGGTGATGTCCTCCCTGGCTGGCTGGGACCCCCATAGTAATGAAATTCTCATCCCTCATGACCTAGTAACACCCTTCACTCTCACATCCAACCCCCATCGCCAGATAATTTCCGGAGATTTTCAACTGTAGGATGAACTGTGACCTAAATCTAGCCAAGGTAGACACTGCAGCACCTGGTGGTTGTGGTCACCCTATAGAAATGGCAGGTTTCCCTAGACGTGTTTTTGTCTTCCTTTCATAAATGAGTTGACTTGTGAAAGATGTTAGCATGTCCCCCTACTCTCTCTCCCTCCTACTTAGTGTAACACAAGAATTTTAGATACTGTGACTATTAGTGGCTGTAAATTAAGGGTTGACTAAGTTGACTTGTAATTGGCCAGCCAGAGAGTGAGCTGTTTCAGCTCTGTGGCCTGCATCATCCCTGTGATGTCCATTCAGCCCTGTGGTAGCAGCTGTGTGGCTGCTGCATTCAGGTGAATGCTAGCTCTGGTGATAAGACTGCGTTGGCACCAGTGGGCAGGAGAGCAGAGTGGCCCTTGGTTTGCAGACTCAGCTATACTAATATATTAGTCAATGAATGTTTTTACTATGGGGACAGGAAAGTGACTCGTGGTGATGTCAGACAGTGATGGAAATACAGACCTTTGAGTTACCCCCTCTAGTCTCACAACCCACCAGGGTAGCCTTCTCCACCAACTACCAAAGGAGAAACACTAACACACACTTGAGTCTCTTAGGAGGACCAACCATGAATAGGAAGTGTGCCTGAGAACACAGCTATGATTGCCTAGGTGAAATTGGTCACCTAGCCAGCCCAGTAGCTGCGATGAGAGACAGCATCTTCTGTAGGTGGCAGTATGGGTCATCCTGTAATTCCTGAGCACTGCCACATGTAATTTTTGCAAGATGCAGTACATAGACTCTTAAAAATAGTTTTAACTTCCAGAAAGATGAGTTTGAGCTTGGTTCCATTTGCTTTCATCATAGAAATTTTAAGTTGGGAAGGTACGGACCAGGAGGGATGTCCCTCCCTGTAACAGACAGGAGTTATAGGGAACTCTGGGGTCTGAAGTCCAGTGTGGACATAGGGCGCTGGCCTTCCAGGGAGAACTGTGACCCCAGAGCCAGTTTGGTTTCCAGGGTGACAGGTGAGTAGGATCATCTCAGGAGCCCAGCAGTTGGTTCCCACTTCTGAGACTTGAAAGTTACTCCGTGCTGAGAGGAAAAGCTTGTGTAGGTGTAGGAGAGTCCTCTTCAGAAGCCACCGAAGGGCCCCAAAGCTGGGTAGAAACATGGATAGTATGAAGATTGCCGAGTGGAAGACAAGAGGGGTGCAAGGGAAGGGGCTGTGTGAAGCATCTGTTCTCCCCGCTAGGCAGCCAAGGCTTAGGACCGTGACTGGACAGATAGCTGTCATCAACTGTCCACACTGCCAACTTGGGCATCATCTCAAGAGTCAAGGAGCATCTTAGTCAACCCCAAACCAAAGGATAAAAATACAAACAGGAGGATGGTGGTGGAGGGGTCCTGGGGAGGTGGCTGAATGGGTAAAGTACTTGTCACGCAAGCAGGAGGACCTGAGTTTGGATTCCCCCGAACTTCCCTGAAAGTCAAACACATGGCGTGAGTGTGTCTGTAATCCCGGGGCTCCCACAGGGAGCTGAGTGGTGAGACGAGTATGGGCCTGCTGTCCTGGAATATGCAGCAATAACAAGGAGGCTCCGCTTCAAACAAGGGTGAAGATGAGGGCTGATGTCCGTTGTCCTCTGGCCTCCACATGTGCACCATGACACACGTGCCTGCATTCATACACACGAATGTGATTGCATGCGTGTGCGCGCGCGCACACACACAGCGGGACGGCAGGCAGCCATGTGATCCGGGTTGACTTCCCAGCCTACCCTGCTCCTATGGGTCCCCTCTAACTCTGCTGACCTCCACTCACCCATCTGCCAAGTGGCCCTAGCTGGCCTTGTCTGTAGAACCCAGTGGCTTTGTTGATGGGTTGATCTTTGATGGCATCATACAGATTTGCCCAGGCAGAGCTTCAGGGTGGGGTTGGTGAACATGCCAAATACCAATAACCTAGGCGGGCTCTGGCCCACGAGAGCATCCTCAGCTGAGAGCTGGCACTTTCACAGACCCCTGATCCTGGCGCAGCCCACCCCCAAGTGGTAAGTATGATCTTGACCTCGGGTCAATGCAGCCAGAAGAGTTCTGAGCGCCAAGACTTTGATATAACTGGTTCCTTACTACCCCTAAAGTCTCCAACCGCTGTGAAGTAACTTCTGTCTCCCTCACAGACACCCTGAAGTGCTCTACCTCTATTTCAGAACTCCAAAGTCTTGGCCAAGAAAGAGCTGGCTTACGTCCCAATCATCGGCTGGATGTGGTACTTTGTGGAAATGATCTTCTGCACACGCAAGTGGGAGCAGGATCGGCAGACGGTCGCCAAGAGCCTGCTGCACCTCCGGGACTACCCAGAGAACTACCTGGTATGCAGGCACAGNAGGAGCTCCTATGGCTGCCACACTTAGGGGCCACTTCAGGAACAGGAATGAGCACAGAACTGGTGGGAACTGAAACTGTGTTTGACCTTAGGGCTCTAGAACTGTGACTCTGCACCTCTTTGGGGTGACTGTGGCCTCTGGTTGACCTTGGGGTTGTGTGACCGCATCCTTTGCTTTTCCAGTTCCTGATTCACTGTGAGGGCACACGGTTCACAGAGAAGAAACACCAGATCAGTATGCAGGTGGCCCAAGCCAAGGGACTGCCCAGTCTCAAGCACCACCTGCTGCCACGCACCAAGGGCTTTGCTATCACCGTCAAGTGCTTGCGAGATGTAGGTAAGGATGCCGGCCAAACTGAGGTCTTCAAGGCTAGGTGGCACGTGGGACAAGGCGCAAGGCTGGAGGGGCCCCTCGTGTGTTTGCATCTGTGAGTACCGCCATCTGCTGGTCAGTGGTGTCACTGCATGGAGCATGCAGAAAGTGATGGCCTGATGGTTGAGCAGCTGCAGGGTCTTTGAAGCATTTCCTGCTTGTCTGTTGCTATCAACCACCTGCAGATAACCTGACCTGTATACTATGGCAGCTGACCTGTGGGTCGGGAGCCTCAAGCCACTGTAGATAAAAACAGAAGAAAGCAGTGGTAACTTGCCCCTGGTGTTCTGCTATGACTTTATCCCTCCCTTTCTTTCCTTTCTCTTTCTCTCTCTTTGAGGCAGGGTTGCTCTAGCTTTAGAACCTGTGAAACTTACTCATAGACCAGGCTGACCTTGAACTCAGAGATCCACCCATCTCTGCCTTTAATCCCAAGTGCCAGGATTAAAGGCATGTACTGCCATTGCCCAGCTTCCCCCATTTCTTTTTAAACCCTCTGCTTCAGTGTAAAACATGTTTTCTTGTTCTCCTACGGAACACCTGCTCTCACATCCCTACTCCTGGTCCTTGGGCTCCAAGAGAGGCTTGACATCATACTTGGGCTGGACAGACTTGACACAGCTTTAAGTGGGAAGGCATCACAGGGTTGGGTGGGCCTTTTCTAGAACTTCGTGTGCCAGGTTTTGTCCTGCAGTCAGAAGTGGGCAAAGCTGGCCCTGTAGATTGAGGCCCCATGTCCCTCTAATTGTGAAGGAGACCTCCTTAGCCCCATGCCAAGGGATTAGCCAGGGCACCAAGGACATGAGCAGGTTAAATATCTTCCGGCCTAGTGCCGACCTGAGGCAACTGTGCCCACCTATGTCTGAGAGTTGTTAGCTCTTTCAGGGCACAGCCTCTGGGTATGCCCACAAGGGGGACCCTCTCCCATCAGCAAAGGCAGTGGGCCTACAAAACTATAGTGGGGAATCTACAGAACTGTAGTGGGGACCTACAGAACCATAGCAGGGTCAGACATCAGGGAAAGAATGGATGGTGATTTTATCACCTTTGAATCCTTGTTCTTCATCCTTCCAAGTGGTTCAGGTACCAGTTAGGGTCCCTATGATCCCCTCCTACTTGTACTAATAGTAACTGGACTTACGGAAAGCTCTCGGCTCAGGGCCATGATCTGTCATCACGAGTATAGTGTGCTGGGTCTGCCATTTGTGACCAACATCTGTCACCTCAGCCGCTGTGTGATGATGGTAACACGAGTTCACTCTCCAGGAGAACACCGAGGTTTGGAAGATTGAGTGATGTATCTAAGCAAACTGCTTATCTCTGGGAAGAAGTGTTTGTGGGCGCCATACCCAGCCAAGCTCTGGAACTCCTCCATTTTCTACTTTCTCTGCTGCCTTGCACACTAGGAAGAGGCCATCCGTTCCCGCCATGGTCTTCCACAATCTAGTCACTTGTTTGTCATGAGATAGCCCATTCTTTGACCCAATAAGCATTTCTTGAGCCTGTGCCACGTCCCAGGGCTCCCACAGCAAGCTTGGCTGTAATGTGGAGTATGCTGGCAGGAGAGCTTAGCATCCAGGATGTAGATGTCTTGTTCTGGCTTTGTGGCTGCTTCATTCGGGGGCTGAAAATGTTCATAGAAAAGGTTACACCATGGCTGGAGAGATGGCTTCACGGAGCGCTTACTGCGCTCGCAGAAGACTGGGATTTCTGTCCCATCACCTTCCTCTGGTGGCTCACAACTGCCTGTAAATCCAGCAACAGGGGATCTGACATCCCCTCATGGGCATGCAGACCCACACAAACACATCCACATAGTTAAGTAAATCTTTTATAAATTTTCCATTAAAAAAATCAGACACAGCCTCAGATGAGTCTACCCATCTCATGCCCACATTAGTTCAGACAGCCACAAGTGCCAGCCAGGACAGCTCTGCCGACTAGAAAGTCACTTATTACTGTTATTGTCAATCTAGATCTGATGGGAATTGCCACTTTCAAGCCCATGGGACCACAGGACTTACTGTTGGATGACTAGCTTGTAGTTGGCTTTCTGGTTTCAAAAGATGACACATGTCCAGTGTTGGGCAAGTGGACAATCTAGAAAAAGCCAAGGAAGTCATTGGTAGATGGGCTTCGGCATGCTTATGTCTTCCACTGTGTGTGACTACCAAGCAGAACCACCTCACCTGCTATATACTGCCTTGTGTTTGTCTTGTCTTATAGTCCCAGCTGTATATGACTGTACACTCAATTTCAGAAACAATGAAAACCCAACACTGCTGGGAGTCTTAAATGGAAAGAAATATCATGCAGACTGCTATGTTAGGTAAGTCGGCCCTGCGTCCTCCCTAGGGAGGGGGAGCTCGTTTCTAAGCACCAAATCACTACCTGCAGCCTTCCAGGAGCACCTGTTTAGCATCTCTCTGGAAGCTGCCTTCCCAGTCAACTTCTTTCCAGTCTTTATTTATGGGTGAACTCAAGAGGCACACCCTACTGCCAGGGACGCCCTGAGGAGCAGCCTTTCCTCCCAGCTCCTTGCTGATCTGCTCACTCCTCTCAGAGCGCAGGGAAAAGCAATGCTCACTGTCAGTCATTCTTTACGGACACATTTCCTGGGAAGAGGCATCTGCTCTTTGGAAAAACAAAGCTCTCCTTTCTTTTCTTTTTTCTTGACTTACACAATGCACCTAACTCCTCATCTCCAGAATGTCACCAAGATTAGTGGAACCATGAAGGGAAGATGGAGCAGAAAGGAAGCCACAGGGTAGTTTGTTCAGTAAACCAGTGACTTACTCACTAACATGCAGTCTGAATCGGGTCGGGTAGCACTGTTTCCAGTGCTGTTGATCATCTTTGAAGGCCATCCAAGAACCCCTGAATGTCAGAAGTAGACAAATGACATTGACCTTTTTGGTTAAAGATCCTTCCGATGCCAGGTCACAGTACAATGTGATGAAGGCCCAGTAGCTAAGCACTCTGCCATGTCATTCAAGGTGCTTCAGGGCACAGATGCTTTAATGGACGGACAGCCTATGTTAACTCTCCGGAAATGCTGCCAGCTTTCCCACAATATGAAGAAGTACTATCAGTGTCCTTTTCTAACAACGCTGGCATGGGCTGCCACACTGCTCAGTGTATGGCAGACAAGAGGCACCACTGTCACCCAAGAAAGACCCCCACCAACTTGCCCCACTAGAGATACAGTGGGTTCTTCCTCTCTGGAGTTCCTTTGACATTTGGCAAGAGTTCTGCTCCATCGGACCCTGGTAGGGTGCAAGACTGTTCCGCCGCCGCAGGGGGATTTTCTCAGTAACTGCAGTTCCTTGGAGTGTATGAGGGGATTGGAGTAGAGTACACAGCCACCTGTGACCCTTTCAGGTTCCCCCACCAAAGCCAGCAAGCGTTCATGGTCGTGGAAGAGGAGTCATGACGTTACCCAACATATCTGTCACATGTAACCCACTTAAGACGACTGGGACACACTTCAGTCCATGCCATAATCCATATAAAGTATCACACATTTAGAGTACCACCGTCCAGTACATAAAACTATGTAAGCTCCCACAATCCGAGCCAGGAAATGATCTTCCTTGCAACCAGAGATCACAAAGAGAAAGAAGTGTGGATTTCATGGAAACACATGCAGGGACCAAAAAGGTCAAGGGATGTTTTCCGAGGAGCTTGTAGGGAGTGTGGCAACAGGTGGAATTTACCCACGGAGAACACTGGAACACTGAAGCCTGTGGTCAGCCTAACAGTGGTGGCAACCCCAGATCTCCGAACCCCTACAATGTCCTGGGCTAATCTTTAAATGCTTCTCTCTGAGATATTTCTGGGCACACTGGGGTGTGAAATGTCCCATGGAAAATCATGATAAATACGCTTTTCCGCGCACCAAAGCAGACATCCGGAGCCAGTATCCTGAGAACTCAGGGAGCAGGAAACTTCTCCATGTGCTGGCAGGCTCTTTGCTAACAGATAAGCCTCCCACCCTTGCCAGCTCCGGCCTGAGAGCAGCCACTCAGGTGCAGAGTAACTGAGAGATCCCTCTTCTGCCCAGGTGCCTTCCCTTCTCACATGCCAGGGGTGCCTGAGCTTCCAGGATCTGCCTCAGTGTGGGTGACCTCGGTAGAGACTAAAGGAGCTGCTCTGCGAGTTAGTCCACCATTGCCACTCCTGTTGGTCCCTGGCTGAAGAAAGCAGTAGAGCGCTGCCCTGTGGACACGGAATCTCTACCTACCGGGTGGCATCACATAGAAAACGAGGCAGCACTGTCTTCTTTAGGGGAAGCAGTGTCATGTTTGGGGAGGTAGAAGATGGAAAAGGCAGGTCCCCATTCCTGACACCATCTCTGTGTCATTGACTTGACCCTTGCTTGGTTCTGTTTGACCATAGCTGCATTTCAGGATTCCCACCTATCTTAGGGTCCCTATTGCTATGAAGGAGGAACAAAGGAAAACATTTAACTGGGGTGGCTAACTTACCGTTTCAGAGGTTTAGTCAATTAATGGTGGGGCATGGCAGCGTGCAGGCAGACATGGTGCTGGAGAAGGAGCTGAGAGTCCTACATCTTGATCCACAGGCAGCAGGAAGTAAACTGAGACTGGGCATTGCTTGAGGATGCGAGACCTCAGAGCCCACCCCCACAGTGACACACTTCTTCCAACAAGGCCACACCTCCTAATAGTGCCACCCTGTGAGCTTACGGGGGGGGCAATTACATTTACACTCCCACCCCACCCCTGGGCTGCTCACCTCTCCCCACACAGCCAGAACTGTCATCAGAACGAGGACTGGGTGCTCAGCGTGGCTCTCTCCGTGCTAATTCTTCTCTGCTTTCACAGGAGGATCCCGATGGAAGACATCCCGGAGGATGAGGACAAGTGCTCGGCCTGGCTACACAAGCTCTACCAGGAGAAGGTTTGTGCATCCAACTGTGGGGTTTAGGGTGGAAAACGACACTGAGGGGTGGGCACTGGGAGCAAGTTATTGGTGCCCCTAATGATCCACATGTCAATCAGTAAGAGCATAGAATACATCGTCAGGTGGCTCCACGGGAAGTGAAACCCTGGTGTGGGTGGAGTGGGCAACAGGAGGTCATGGCTGCTCTGTGTTGTCCAGAGAAGAAGCGACAGTTGATGAACTCTCAAGTGAGTGCGTTTTTATTAATAAGCAGAGAGCAAAAGGAAGGGAACAAATAGAGGTAGGAGGACAGACAGCACACATCCTCAGCTGGGGACATAGCGCATCCGGGCAGTGTCACCTAGATGACAGAGCCAGGCTGGAGTTCTCATCTGAGCTCTGGCCACAGAGGAGCTCTGGCTTCCTCTTCCCGTCCAGGCATTTATAGCACAGGGTAAACGATTGTAGCTTCTACTGGAAATGGTCCTTCTTCCAACTGTTTTCAAGGGCTCAGTGTTTTTAATTCTTAGCTGCTTGCTCTTGTCACAGAGTAATGGGAAACACTTGAAATGAACGAGCTCAGTGAGACATGGGGAGGAAGAGAGCTAGAAGAGCCTCCTTGTTCTCAGTGTCCCTTTATAACAAGCTTCAATAGCATGTGAGAGTTTACCAATATAATGTATATCACAGTGGTCCAGCAGCCTGGCCTACTGCCCAGGCACATGTCCCTACGGGAGGGTTCACTTTAGTGACAGATGTGGTCTTGACTGCTCTTGAGCAAACTATGGTGCCCGTGTGACCCAAATAAGAATGCATCCCTGAAGGATCCCTGGTCCAGCTCTCCCAGCTTGTTCTTCCTCCAAGCAGGGCCTTGGCTTTCAAAGGCTTCTTTCTTCCAAAAATATAATAGGGCAAGGAGAACCTAATTATCATTGCCCTAACTTTATCTAACGGGGATTGTACCAAGGAAGTGCTGGCTCCTGCAGTGAGGGGTACCCTTGTCCCTTGTAGACCCACAGCTCAACCCAAGCTCAAGGCCAGAGTGAGCGCGTGTCCTTGGTTGTGTGTGGCAGAGCTCAGGAGGCCCTTCATTTGCCTTCTCAACCTATCACCAACTGCCCTGCTGTGTGTCCTCGGTACCTGACTGAGGCTGGCCAGCCCCAACCTCCCTCCCACACAGGAAGGAGAGTGGCAGAAAGCCACTAGATGTGACACCAGGCAGCACTGAAACTCTTTAGTAGCTGCCCACAGAGCACTATCTGTAAGGTTTTACTGGAGATCCAGTAGGCACCACCTGGAACCCAGCATGGTGTCTGAGGCACATATTCTGTTCCCAGGATGCCTTTCAGGAGGAATACTACAGGACAGGGGTCTTCCCAGAGACCCCCTGGGTTCCCCCACGCCGGCCTTGGGCTCTGGTCAACTGGTTGTTCTGGGCGTCGTTGCTGCTCTGTCCTCTCTTCCAGTTCCTCGTGAGCATGGTCAGCAGTGGTTCTTCAGTGACTCTGGCTAGCTTGGTCCTCATCTTTTGTATGGGTGAGTACAGAGCCAGAGGCTCCAAGTGAAGCCAGCATGCTTGGCGGGTGCCAGGTGTGTGTGGGTTCCTTGCAGGCTGTGAAGCACCCCCAAGGGCCAGGCTTACAATGCTGTCTGGGAGTCTTGAGGTATGTGTGGACCAACCCTCCAGTCTAGATGATCCTGGAGCTGGAATCCCTCGTCCTCCGAGACTCCTCCCTGCCTTCTCCAGAGGAAAGCATGGCACAGGACTTGAGGGATCTAGGTGCAAGCTTTTTGCCTTGGAAGTAGACGTGGGGCCCTCCCTCTGGGACTCCTGTAACCGGTGACGGGGCTGGAGTGAGGAAGTTTCTTCATTCTTCAGAATGGCTCGGTTACCCAGCACTGTGGACCACAGCAGTTCCTTACACTGAGCTTGTGTGCTCGCGTGTGCGACAACTCCCCTACCACCTGAAGGCCAGGCCTTCTGCCAAGGCTTATGCGAGCATGAGCAGCTTCCACTTTTCCACTACTGAGGAACAGTGGCACTGGACCAAGGCCAGGAGACTGGTGTGTGTGTGTGTGTCCCGAGCAAACAGTCTGGCTATTTCTGTGAAACATAAATACTGTGGTCTCAGGGCGGACTCCCACTTGGAGCCTGGTGCTGACAGCCATCTCCCGAGGACCACTGCAGTCTCAAGCATAAAGGTACACCATGGGCTGCATCTTCTGAACACTCTTCTTTTTCACTTAGTAGTGAGCACCCTGACAGGTCTGTGTGCACCAGGTTGCTGGGAAGGAGGCTGGCCAGGGCTTGTGATACCAGGAAGGCCAGTAGAGGCCATGCCATGCCTGCCAGCAGGAAAGCTACACTCTTTAAGATGAAGAGGGATAGGGAAAGCTCTGCCCAGTGGCCTGAGCGTGCAGCCTGGGGTGCTGTGGTCATTTGGAGATGGTCCCAGAACTGACCACTGTGTCCTTGTTGACACCGCCCTCGGGTCCTGCATTCCTCCCCTTCCTGAGGCCTGTGGAGCACAGTCCACGTCTCTTCTGCTCCCTACAGGTTCACTGGCCCTCCTACTGAGGAGGTACTCCACTCAAGGGCCAGAATTGGGACAGGGCTTGTATCTCAAGGACTCAAGAGGTGTCCGAGCAGACAGCTCTCCACCTGCACAGGCAGCTTCCCTGTTCACTGCACGGTCTTGAGTAGCAGCCTTCACAGACAGAGCGTTTCTGACACACCATCATCTGGGGGCTGCACCTGCTGGCTCACCCACTGTACCCTCAACTGTGTGTTCAGTGGTTAAAACACGGCCTGGCACACAAGGAACTCACCAAGCCCCCGCTGCAGAGGTGACTGCTTATCTTCCTTGGCAGTTTCTGAGTGAGTTCCTCGATGGGTCCAGCACCTGGACAGCCACAGCTTCAGCCCACACAATGACAGTTTGTGGGTATGCAGGGCCTTCATGCCCTAGGCTCTGCCTGTATCCTCACAAAGCGGCCCCCACCACAATCCCCAAACCACCACCGTTTCTTTGCCTTGGAAAGTGGTAGGGAAACCAGAGAGTCTGTGAACAGATGCATGCTGCTTGCCTGGTTCCATTTACTTACGTCCACGGTGCAAGGATGCCCTCCTCCCTCAGAAGCCCTATCATTGGCCTTTTGTCATCTCAACATGCAGAGGAATGCCCAGAAGCTGGGGTCAAATGGTACCCAGATTCATTTGCATTTTTAGGAGGCTCCTTGTGACCCCCGCTGGCTAAGCGCCCCTGGAGTGTGTTCAGGTGCTTAACTGCCTTTCCCTGTCTCTGCAGCCTCCATGGGAGTTCGATGGATGATTGGCGTGACAGAAATCGACAAGGGCTCTGCCTATGGCAATATCGACAGCAAACAGAAACAAACAGACTGACCTGGGAATGTCGCCTCCAAAGGGAACCTTGGGGAACTGTTGGCCCCTGCCTAGCCTTCTTAGTAGGATTCAGTGATGGCGTCTGGGAGCCTTGTTGGGAGCAGAAGCCAGAGCCCCTCCAGTCATCGAGTTTGTCTCAGCACTGGAGGGGAAACGAAGACGTTCTTTGATGCAGACTCTGTCTACAGTTCTTAAACCCTTTCCCTTTCCCCCATGTGAGTTCTTGGGTTTGGTTATCTTTTCAGTTGCACATGGGTTTGTGTGTACATGTGTGAGAGGAGAATGGCGGCCTGTTCACTTGTGACCCTGGGACAATAGGGTCTCTGAGGCTGCAGGGAAGGGCGGGGCTGGGGTGAAAGGGAAGGTGTAAGGTGTCCCTGTCACCCCGTGGTGCTGTGTCTTTAACCCTCAATTGCCAGCGATGGAGTCAACAGTGCTTTAGGTAAGATGACTAAACTATGCCTCCAAATAAGAAAAAAAAAAATTAAAGTGTTTGTCTGGGTTGTCTGTGTCATGTGTTTACACATATGTTCTAGCCTCTCCTCTGCCCTCAGTTTCGGTATTCCTGACAACTGTGCTCCTGGTAGGGGACTGCTAGGAGCTTGTGTCAAGATTTGTATAAGACATTACTGACATCACCACCCCCAAGTGACCTGTCAGTATAACAGAATACTGAACAACATCCATGGAAGCAAGGGTTTGTTCTGGATCGGAGTTCAAGGGCACGGTCTGTCCCAGTGGGGAAGTCCTAGGGCACGAGGAATCTGGTCCAACTCAAAGTTGAAGAGATGAATGCGGGCACTCTGCTCACTCACTGTCTTGTATGGGTCAGGACCGAAGCCTATGGCTGAGGTAGGTCTGCCCACCTTGGTTGTTCTAGCATAGATTACCTGCCCAGCCAGAGGCTCGTCTCCTAGGCGATTCTAGATCCTGTACGGTTGGCAAGCAGCATTAATCACAGTAAGCCAATCCAGGGATGTTACCTGTTAGAGATGTGGGCGTGGAAGCCCCTCCAAGCAAGGGTGAAGACAAAGGTGCTGGGAGACCAGCTGATGGTTTCCTTGAGTCATGGAGATGGGTCAATGGATGACAGCTGTGGTTTCCAGTCTTGCGGAAATGCCATCCACTAGCGTTGGGAAGACTTCAAACAGGAGCAGGGTCATCTACACTCCTTTTCAGCTTGTGTGTGGGTACCTACCAAGGAGCCACATCCCTCAGGGTGAGCCCAGCCTGAGGGCTCTGCTTAACCCACCAGGCTTTTTGTTGGCGCCTGTTCTAACAGGAGAGGGTTGGCTCTCCCGTGTCTTCAGCAGTCTTTGGAGAATGGCTCATGGCCAGGCACACACAGAGCAAGAAGAGGGAAGGGTGGGGATGCTCTGGGCAGGGTTGGTATAACACTAGACAGTGTCCTCTTAGCAACCTGGGGCCACAGCTTGGACAAGTACGATTCGATCTAGGCCATCCAGCCTATGGACCTTCATGAACCCAGGTGACCATCTGTAAAATGGAAACAATCTTCCTCTTGTGTGACAAGGGCTTGCTATGAGAGGGTCACTGAGCCATCTGGTGAAGGGATGGAAGGCTGCTTCCACTCTGCAACCTCTCAGAGTGCTTGGCAAGAACTGGGAGGTGCTAAAACTCATCTGACTTGGCCGTAAGTGCCAGGTCAGAGCCATTTTACGAACCCCGAATGGGCGGTGTTGTTCCGACTGGCCTTAGAACACAAAAGGGAACAGTGCGTGGCAGGGACCCTGGCAGCCTGTGCCTCAGCTAATTTATCCATGTGCTGACACAGACTTGGAATACATCTTGACTGCTCAACTTCTAAATTAAAACCTTGGAAAGGTAACAGGATGTTCAAAACATTACAATATCTACATGTTTCTTTATGCTCAGTGGGGGCTAAAAACATGATCAAAATATAAACTCCAGTAGTATTGTCCAGCCAGGCTGGTTGTGGGCAGCTATAACAGTGGTATGACCTGTCCCAGGCCAGGCAGAGTAGAGCAGAGGAGACTCAGAGCTTGCTCATAAAGATGATGGTGGTGGACAGAGGTGGCTGCTGGGTTCTTGGGATGGTCCAGTCTTCACCAAACATTGTACGTGTTACACACGCCTGCCAGAAGGAAGGTTAAGCAAGAAAGGCAGACCTGAGGGACTGCAGCTACCTGGAGGGGCGCTGAGGGCTGCCATGACTTGGCACTGGAACTGGAGTTTGCAAAGGGGAGGAAGATGGGCCTCCTGGTGTTCGAGGCTGCCTCTGAAGCCTGCTTTCTTTCTCTGGAGTACTGCGGCAAGCACGCCCCACGTTCATCTCAAGCAGTTTGAAGTGCGGCTTCTGGAAAGCGAAACAAGGCGGATGTGAACGTGTGGAGGTTGTTGATGCGTTGGCTGGCACTGGGTCCCTTTCCGACACCTCAGGTCTACTCATGGCTCAGTACAGAGCACAGAAGAGGCCAAGCTGTGGCCAGTCACGACTTCGGGATCTAGAGACAGGCCAGGCTTGGGTTTTAGTGAGCAGTCTAAAAACAAGGTCCCAAAGTCTCCTGCTGATGGGAGCCCAGTGCCCGAATTGTGGGCAAATGTCCTGCTATCCTGGACAACCACTGAGAGGGAAGGGGATTTGAGCAGTGATAACCTGGGGCCTCTCTGCCAGGGCAGGGGAATAAATTTTTTTCCCCCTCTTCTAAGCACTCACTTGAGAACCTATGACCATCTGCTTGCACCTTTTGTCTGGATTCTTCCTCAAACAAACATTGCATGTCTGTGAGGATATCACAGGGCAATTTTCTAAAAATGCTTTCCCAGCCTTCACTGAGGAGTTTCCTTTTTCATTAGAAAGAATAAGGTTCCAAAGCGAGCCTTAGAATGCATGCTGGGCTGAAGGGTTCCACCGGCTCCGTACAAACCATCCCTCTGCCCTCCATAATCAGACCAACTGGGTGGGTAAGGGTCCCATCAGCAGACCCTCAGTTCTTCCAGGTGCCACCAACTCCATACATGCATCCAGTGACCTGCCATCCCTAATTAAATCACATCCTCAGTGCCATGCGTGCACACATACACGCTCTGGCGGTTCCTGATTTAAAATTTAAACAGAAGCCAAACCATGCTTTGGGGCTCTGATCTATCATGTACCAGACATACAACAGAGGAGGCTCTAGGCCTGAGGGCACCAATATCACCCATGGCATTAGTCACCAACTGGCAAAGTACCTGTTTTGTGATACTCAACTGTTCAAAAAGTATTTTGGTCAAGAACAAAGCAAAAAAAAAAAAAGCCACCTAGATAGTGCAAGCCTTTTTAGGCGACCATCTGTCTGAGGTATGGATAGCCTCCTGGGCCCAGCCTCAACAGGTGGTCCTCTGAATACTGCCTATAAACAGAGACACATGCTTAGAAACTTAACCACAGAATGCCCATCACCTTAGCGTTCTCCTTCCTGAAGCACGAAGTGCTTGGAACACAAGCTGGAATAAATGAGTTCTTGGTAGAAGGCCAAGCCATTTTCCAGAGGATGAATGGTGACAGACTAGGCCCCTCCTGCTGCGGCCTGGGGGTCCTGGCTAGCACTGAGGCTGGGAAATGCCTGCCTGGATCCTTCTAGTGTCTGGAAGCACCTCCTCGGCTGTGTGGGTAAAGGTCTCCACTGGGCATGGCTTACCCGGCTCCATGTGAACAGTGGACGGTGTTGAAATCTCTGGCACCTGTGCTCAGCATTCAGAAGGATGTGGTGGGAACACAGGGAGACCCACTGAAGCGCTAAAGCCTTCAGATTTCCAAAATGAGCCCAAGTGTGCATTGCATTCCCTCTATTTCCTGGAACTTATTCTAACCAGGTATTTGTCAACCACCTGGGACATCTGGCAGTCCCGAGAACTGCTTGAGGGGCATTCTACCAGAGACCTTGCAGGAGATGAGGGAAAAGCTGAGAGCATAGTCCAGCGACTTGGCTCTCAAAGTGAACAGACTTCTGAGCACTCTGCTGGAGACAGGCCAAGGGCTCAGGGAGGATGGACACCTAAACTCCCAGGCTGGTGCGGCCTCCAGCATGCACAGGTGTTGACTGGGGCATAAAGCATGCTTCTCCATTGCTTGGCCTATCAAGGAGAAAAGACGCCAAACAGGACCAGGGCGAGGTGTTCACGTTGGAACGAGGTATTCTGGGTGGGCAATGGGTTGCTCCAGCTGGGGGGTGACTGGGACCCACTAAGGGATGATTCGGGAGGAAACAGTTGGGGGAGCAGGGGTGAAGAGGCCTCAGAGATCACTCCGTCATAGCATTCTGGGAGGCCAAACGACGGATGTCTTGGTATGTGGAAGCGGTGCTGCCTGCCACTGAGATGCCCAAGCACACCTGTCAAGCGTTTTTACCAAACCGGGACATCTGACTTCGGCAGAGTAGCAGAGTGCAAGGGTACCAAGAATGTGTGGCTGGGCTTTTAGTATAGAGAACAGGGCTGCACAGGGCTACAATGTGCCATTGTGGTCTTTTTCTTATTCTACTGAGCAAAAATAAGATACATGAAGAATCCAGAGACCCAGCTTCAATGGATGGAACAAAATAAAATATTTACATAATACTTTATTTTGAGAAAATGGGGCTGGCAAGACGGCTCAGCAGGCAACGGTGCCTGCAGCCAAGAGACACGAGTTCAATCCTTGAGCCTCATGTGTTGGAAGGAAAGAACTAGATCTCACAAGTACTTCTCTGACCACCACACACTTGCTGTGGCACGTGTGCACGCACCCTGCATGTGAACAGTCAACATTCACACTATCACGTGTGCACACACCCCGCATGTGCAGTCACCATTCACACTATCACTTGTCCACGCACCCCGCATGTGCACAGTCACCATTCACACTATCACATGTGCACGCACCCTGCATGTGCAGTCACCATTCTCACTATCACATGTGAGGACACGCCGCATGTGCACACAGTCACCATTCACATTATCACATGGCATTGTGCCCCACCTGTCCACAGTCACCACTGGCACTATCACGTGTGCACACACCCTGCATGTGCACACACTCACCATTCGCACTATCTGCTGCATTACAGCTGCCCCATGCCACATTGTGGAGCTGTAGCCGCCACAAAGCCCCTGTACCCCATAAACCATCACCAGGCCCTCGATCTCTGCAGCTCCTGCCACCCATCAGTGCCAGCAAGATGGAAGCTGCCACTTTAACAGCCTTGGTGCCCGTGTGTGTGAGCAGCTTCTTACTTGGAAGTCACCTGTAGACACTGGCCTGGTGTGAGCTATGGACCAAAGCAGCCTAAGCAGAGTGCTTTTTTTTACCAGTATTTTGAAAGGTAGACAAATTAAACCTAAAGCACACAGAAGGAAAGAAACAATGAAGATCACTATAGAAGAAACAGAATTCAGAAAAATAAAACACCAGTGAAGCCAGAAGAGACTGACAAGATGGACAGACCTTTATCAAGACAAAGAGGACAGATGGGTACACAGGAGTACGGGGATAGCAGACAGATGTGTACACACAGGAGTACGGGGACAGCAGACAGATGTGTACACAGGAGTACGAGGACAGCATACAGATGTGTACACAGGAGTACGAGGACAGCAGACAGATGTGTACACTCAGGATTACAGGGACAGTAGACAGATGTGTACACACAGGAGTACGAGGACAGCAGACAGATGTGTACACAGGAGTACGGGAACAGTAGAGGACAGACGGGTACACAGGAGTACGGGGACAGTAGAGGACAGACGGGTACACAGGAGTACGGGGACAGCAGACAGATGTGTACGCACAGGATTACAGGGACAGCAGACAGATGTGTACACACAGGAGTACGAGGACAGCAGACAGATGTGTACACAGGAGTACGGGAACAGTAGAGGACAGACGGGTACACAGGAGTACGGGGACAGTAGAGGACAGACGGGTACACAGGAGTACGGGGACAGCAGACAGATGTGTAC
>LOEQ01000407.1:383695-397222 GCA_001685075.1 Bramus lutescens | reverse complement strand
CCTCTCCTTATTCTCTTTCTCCATGGCTGTCTAGGTGGCTGGCCTCTAGCGTCCTCCTCTCATTCTCTTGCTCCTTGATCCTCTTGTTTCCTCTCCTTTTCTCCTATTTATTCTGCCTGCCAGCCCCGCCTACACTTTCTCATGCCTTGAAGTTGGCTGTTCAGCTCTTTATTAGGCCAATCAGTTGTCTTAGACAGGCAAAGTTCACAGAGTTAAACACAACACATCTTTGCATCATTAAACAAATGTTCCACAGCATAAACAAATGTAACACACCTTAAAATAATATTCCACAACAAGAGACTTGCTGTGTGTGCTTCCTGTCATGGGACTTAGAATCACACTGGCTGGCAGGCACTCAGTCAGCATCATGAGCAGGCACTCTGCACCTAAGCTGATCTGCCTATCTTGGGGTCTGTATCGTTTGTCACTAAAAAGCAGAGCCTTCATAGTTTAAGTCAACAAGGCTGCTCTTTGGACTTTTTTCTGGGTTAAAGTTAAGCAACACCACTTAATTCACTACTCAAATAGAAAAGGCAGTACTTAACAAATCTAAAGACTTCATTCATAACAGGAACTACATACAGATTCCTCTAGGGGACAAAACAGATGGGAAATTTTATTCAAAAACAATCAGCCTCACCTCACCCTGGCCCCAGTGTCAGATTAGTCAGGGGAGCACAGGAATTATTTGAAAGTTCAGTTCTTAAGGAAGATTATAAAATATCTAAAACTTAAAATTTAACTGGGGAAACTGGCATCATTTAGAACACCCAACTATTAAAAAAAAAAAAAGTGACATACTTCTCAAATATAGATGGTTCCCAAAGACAAATAATCCTCCAACAGTTCATGTGCTTGTCACAAAAACAAGTATGTAATTCTAACAGCTATCTGAAAGTTTACTGTTAATAATAAAGCCCTCTTACAAGGATAATTTTAACTGTACTGAGTCTAACCATTTCTTTGTGGGTTACTACCAGCCTGGTTAATCACTAAGACCTCTGTCATCTTTTTTTCTCACCCAATGCACACAGAACCTTTACTGAGGCAATACATACCCGGATACACATTGTGAATGGCCTCTATGAACATGGAAAGAACGAGGGACGGAGACATTTGCACCGTATTCACGCAGAGTTGCAGAGAAAGGAGAGCAACGCAATCCTGAAAAGCAACAAAGGCGAGCATTCCCTTTCCCACTTTCAGAGCTCACTACAAAGCTTTGTGAGTGGCCAGCTTGGTACTATAAGCCAAAAAGACATGGCTAGACAGGAAAGCTAGATGTATCGATCAGTGGAACAGAACTAGGACCCATAAATAAACCCGTTCTAAAAGCCAACTAGCTTCCACTGAGGTGTCAACATCGAGAGGGAAGAGTCCTCAAGAGACAGCGCAGCAACAGCCAGCCACAGGAAAGAGGACCAACTAGAGCTCACAGCAAAGAAAAAGGATCTGAACTAGACCGATGGAGAGTAAGAACTAAAAACATTTTAGCAGCAAACAGGGTCTCTTCAAGGCCTTAGATGCAGCAATGCAATCTTCCTACTACAAAATCCCTTGCCAAAGAAAGAAACAAAAGCCAGGAAACTGATAAACTGTCCTCATCAAAATGTAAAACTTTTGTGCAATTCTAATTGAGAGGGTAACAGAGCTCACATAATGGCAGGGAACACTTGTAAATCATAGATCTGATAAGAGACCTGTCCAAACAGCACAATGATACAAGATACACAATGATCAACAGGCACATGAAAAGAAGATCAGCACCACTAAAGAAACCCAATAAGAAGCAGTCTGCACCCAGGAGGACAGTCTAAAAGTCGGATACTAACTGTTCACAAGGATGTGGAGACATCAGAACCCTCTACATGGCTGGTGAGAATGCCAAAAAGTGTGGCCATGCAGAACAAGTGATCAGCAAGTCTACTCCTAGTTGGACAGACTAGAAAAATCAGGACATATCCACACAAAAACCAGTACGTAAGTGGTCACAGCAGCACTACTCCTAACTGTCAAAACATGGAAACACCTCTGAACCCCACTGCTGGAAGGATTAACTGCAGAGCGTAATCAGGTGGAGATTTCTCAGTCACACAAATGAATGGAGAAGAGCACACACCATGCCACATAGGAAACTCGCGAACATTATGCTAGTGAAGAGTTAGTTCAGATCCCATACACTGGACGTATATAAAGCGTCCAGACCGAGTAAACATGTGCTATCAGAGGCAGACTGGTGCTGACTCAGGGCCGGGAAGGATGGGGACCACAGGGAAGGCACAGGTTTCTCTACATTGTGATGGCTGTACAGCTGTGTGTTCACACAACACTGATCCAGATACACTGGACGAGTAGGTTGTATAACATGAAACAACACAATAAAGCAGACAAGATCTCTACCCCTACAGTTCTCTTGTTCTCCTCGTAACCTTCCACCTAGTTTAGAGTAGTGATGTCTAGGGATGGAAGGCTCTCAGTGGTACAGAATTCCAACACACACTTCAGAATAGGCACAAGTGGCCAACGCTCCAATACAGAAGGGTGCTTCATCTGTTCTTTGGAGAAAACAAAACGGCAGTGAGCTTGGCAAATCAGGGAATAGGGAAGGACCTCTGCCAATCGTCCTAGCCCATTTTAATCACCTACTATTCAGTCTGAAAAATTGATTCAAAAGCCAATAGCAAGAGTATTATTTGAAAGGAAGGCAATTCTATTATACTAAGACACGAGGAAAGAGGGACCTTAGGACAGGCTCTGCATTAACTCTCAGTCAAACACCACACGCAGGAGGCTTTAACCAAGACCTAAGATGTGTAACTCAACTGAGCAAACAAAACAGGTCTGGCACGAGGAACCGAAAGGGGAAGTTAGTCTTTCCTAAGTTCTACTCACCCGTTTACATTTCATTCTCAGAAAACACGAGCAGGCTGAGAGAGCGAAAGGCAGTAGCCCCACTCAAGAGGTCAGGGCATGAGAAGTAAGCAGACCTTCCACCCACCAAGACAAACTGCGGACAGCTGCTACGACCTAACACGAGCAAGCACACAGGGCTTCGGACGAGCGGCTGAGCACTGCCCACCACGTCCCAGGCTTCGTCCTTCTCCTCCCTTCCTAGGCTGATCTGGGCCATGCCCTAGAACAAGGCTTATCTCTGCTGCTCTCGCTAAAGGCACATCCAGAGTCTCACACTGGTAAAGGGCCACAGCGGGAGTCTTCACTTGAGTGGCAGCCTCGCAGAGTGAGAAAGACCACACAACTGACACACACTGGAATCAAAGGCTTAAATGGGATATTTTCTCATCAAGTACTATGTCTACCTATCTATTATACAATTCTTTTCTAAATATTTTTATAATTTTTTAAAATTACATCAAGACATTTTCATATACCTATCTTTGTATTTTGCTCATTCTTGCGCCTGTACCATTCTCCAACTCCAAACAGAACCCCTCCTGCTGCATCATATATAAATATGTATGTATCTGTGTGTATGTATACAATCTAGATTTCAGTCATGAGAGAAAACATCAGTTATTGTGTCTTTCTTTGCTCTATTCTCATCCCCCCCACCCTGCAGACCGCTTCCTTCTCCTTCATAGTTTCCCTCCTTCTTCACTTCTGTGAATATTCTAAACAGGTCATAATAATCTGAAACACTGTAGGAATCCCTCATGGGCATCCAACACACCCACACACAAGCCCACTCCCCCACTTACAAACACCCTGAGAATTCGTGTGGCCGCAACAGCAATGGGTGCTACCAGGATTCGGAGAACACCTGACAGGCAGGCACTACCCCCAAGTGCTGGGGGACATTATTTTCAGCTGTGTGACTTTTGTTTACACTGCATCCGTCTAACTCTGTGAAGCTGTGTCACTGTGCCTGTCTAAAACACCTGATGGGCTAATAAAGAGATGAACGGCCAATAGCAAGGCAGGAGCAAGGATAGTCGGGGCTGGCAGGCAGAGAGAATAAATAAAAGGAGAAACTAGGAGGAGAAGCAGAGAACAAGGAGGGGAAGACATCAGGGGCCACCCACTAAGAGTAAGAAGGAAAGTAAGACATACAGAAGAAAGATAAAAGCCCACAGGGAAAAGGTAGAAGGGGTAATTTAAGTTGAGGAAAGCTGGCAAGAAACGAGCCAAGTTAAGGCAGGGCATGCATAACTAAGAATAAGCCTCCATGTGTGATTTATTAGGGAGCTGGTGGTGGGCCCCTTAAAAAGCCAGAAGAGTAAAAACTACCACAACACCCAAGTTCACTGAAGAAAGAGAGGTAAAGATTCCAAAACGTAACGGGAAGAAATGTAAACTCTGATTAACACAGTGTCACAAACGATGTGTTAACTTAGTTTATTTTTATATTTCATTTGTTGTTTATGTACATCATTGTCATTGCCATGGGTTTCGGGTCCCTGGAGCTGGAGTTACAGACAGTTGTGAGCCACCATGTGGGTGTTGGGAGTTGAACCCCGGACCTCTGAAAGAGCAGTCATTGCTCTTCTGAGCCATCTCTCCAGACCTTTATATTTCTTTTTATTTTGAATAATGTGTATGGGTCTGGGTATGGGTTTATGCAAAGTGAATGCAGTACTCATAAAGGTCAGTAGATGGCGTCAGATTCTCAGGAGCTGGAGTTATTCGCAGTTGTGGGCCATCCAAGGTTGGTACTGGAACTAAATTCAGATCCTCTACAAGGTGTGTGTGTGTGTGTGTGTGTGTGTGTATACAAGTGAGAAAAGAGAAGGGGGTAGAGTTGGGTACACATGCCATAACACACATGTGGACAGAACAACTTTGTAGAGTGCATTCTGTCCTCTACCTTCATTTGGGTTCTGGGAATCAAACGGAGCTTACCAGGCTTGTGTGGTTATGTGCCTACACCCACCCAGCCTCTGCCAAGCCTGACAACATCTCAAAATCATCATTACAATGCAAGAATAAGCTCAGGGGGTTGTAGGAGAAACTAGCAAAAATATTCTAAGCATTTGGTAACATATAAATTAAAAATCTTAAAAAGTGGGGCCCCACCACATACAACGCAATAGAAAAATCCTATAATTGAGACATCATAAATAAATGCTGAGATAGCAGTTACATTTCCAGGATTTTACTCTATTAAAACAGCTTGACGCTGGGCAGTGGTGGCACACACCTTTAATCCCAGCACTCGGGAGGCAGAAGCAGGGAGATCTCTGTGAGTTCGAGGCCAGCCTGGTCTACAAGAGCTAGTTCCAGGACAGGCTCCAAAGCTACAGAGAAACCGTGTCTTGAAAAACAAAAACAAACAAAAAAAAATTCAATATACATAAAATTGAGCTGAAAAATAGCAAAAGAACTAGAAACAGCCAGAGAGTCCAAGAGGACTTATGAAGACGAGCTGTACCTATAATCCCAGCACCTGGGAGGGAAAGGCAAGAAGACACTGAGTCCCAGACCAGCCTAAGCAACACAGCAAGAGCTCTGCCTCAAACTAACCAACCAGTCGACTAAAATGTCACAAACTGCCTCCTGAGAGAGAAAGCAGGAAGTGGTGAGGATGCTATTCAGATGCCACACAAGTTCTCCTGGCAGACAAAGGTTGGACTAAACATCACACAGTGAAAACCACCGCATCCCACTTTCTACTCTCTCAGACTTTACCAGGATCAGTAAAAGAAGCCAATGGCTTCGCTCTGCATACACATACTTCACTGACTTTTAACACATTCTTCAAAATTGTAATTGCTGATATTTCCCTATATCCTACAACCAAAATATTGAAAAAGCACTGTTATAATTTAATGATTCATAAATTTTAACGCTACATAAAATTACAATGCATTTTAAAGATGACAGATATGACTGTTGAAGAAATAATCTTCAAAAGCTCAATTTGCAAACACTAAATGAATAAAGACAGAAGTGGCGTCTACTCACGGCTTACAGAATCAAAGCAACAGCTTGAAGTGTGAAGACTTTCTGTCCAGTTTCCAGGGCTATAAATACGTAGTCGGGTAAGGGGCTACTTCAGGGGTCGGAGAGGCAGCTCAGAGCTTAAGAGCACTACTGCTCTCGCAAAGGGCTGGGGTTTGAGTCCCAGCACCCACATGTTAGCTCACCACCATCTCTAACTCCACCTCCAGGGGACCCAATACTGAACACGTGTGGTGCATGCACTGAACACATGTGCACATACATATATGCAGTCCAAACACACAAATTAAATGACTATTTCCAACTACTTGATCCAAATGAAGATACTTAGCATTACAAAGACTGGTGAACTGGACACATATCCCTTGTGACATGCTGAACAGCATCTGATCTCTGAACATAACAGAAATGCCTTTGTATTCCAAAGTTCAATCTCAAAGGCTGGCCACATCCTGAGGAAAACCTCACCTTTATCCTTCTGCAGGATTCCCATGTTTCTCCTTCTATTGTAGGGAGGCTGCTTGTTGGTTCTCGGCTGCTCAGACTCCCGAAATAACCACACAGAAACTGTATTAATTAAATCACTGCTTAGCCCATTAGCTCTAACTTCTTATTGGCTAATTTAACCCATTTCTATTAATCTGTTTATCACCACATGGCTGTGGCTTACCAACTAAAGTTCCAGTGTCTGTCTCTGTCTCGGCAGGCTACATGGCTTCTCCATGACTCTGCCTCCTTTCTGCCAGCATTCAGTTTAGTTTTCCCCACCTAGCTCTGTTCTTCCCTGCTCTGCTATAGGCTCAAAGTAGTTCTTTATTAATCAATGGTAAGCACAGCATACAGAGGGGAACATCACCCTTCCTGCTACATATGCTCACTAATGAATATTTTCTCCCTGCACCAGCCTGAATAAAAGTACCTTGGCCATGCAGTTCACTCTGCTGGCTATGGATTGGAGCCAGGACAGACAGGATGAAGACCCCATCTTCAGGATCTCGGCGTGGGGCCTGCAGTGGGGACCAGGGGTGAATTCGACTCCTCCTATGTTTTGGCCCTCACCACTGACCTAACAGTAAGGGATGGATGCCAATTCTGTGAGATTCTGTGGGTTTCATGGTCTGATCATCTTCCAATCTCTATAAACAGATTAATGGGTAAGAGGGATCGGATCATGTCTCTGTTGAGAGAAAGACAACAAAGCATAGGGTTTTCAGCTTTGCCTACTACTCATTGTGATTTGAGCTCAAATCAATTATGACTCATGCCCACTGGGCACAGATCTGAAATGGAGACTTTGTGCTCCTGTGCTCATTCTTAATCACAGCTAAAATGTCATAACTGGGTATGTAAGTCTTTACTGCCAGGTCTGAAACTCGGGCCCTCCCCTCTCACTGCATTTCCCACCTCTAGACAGCTACACCACAGCAGATTTCAACCTACCGTACATTACTAAAACTGCCAAAATTAAGGGAAATGATCTTTAGTTCAGCATGAGGGATAAAGAAGTGTCCTCCAGAAACTAAGTCAGAAACACTAAGAATTCAAGTTCATAATACCCAGACAACCCTCTGGGAAATGAAATGAATTTATATCATTGGTTAGTGAAAACGTTTGTTCTTGACTTTCCCAATTACACAGAGGTTTTTGCACTAACATGCATCCTTCCTGAATTTCTGGACACACTAACAGAGAATATAAATTCACACTTAATCAAGGTGAATTGCCACCCTGACAAACTCTATTATAATAACACTGTACTGCTAGATCTTTAGATAACCTGAAATGAAATTTATGCCCTGGTGATGCTGAAGCAGGCATGGGCAGCCTGTATATGATGGTTCTGCTGAACTTGTCCATAATGGGTTACATGTTCTAAGTTGATGAGGATGACTGACCAAGTCGTCTCTTCCTCAAGAGAACACCAGATCTCATTACAGATGGTTGTGCGCCACCATGTGGTTGCTGGGAATTGAACTCAGGACCTTTGGAAGAGCAGGCAGTACCCTTAACCACTGAGCCCTCTCTCCAGCTTTAGATAACCTAAAGCTCTTTAAATTTTATGAATGTGAGTGTTTTGCTTGTATGTGTGTGTATGTGTGCCATATGCATGAACTGCCTGTAGAGGCCAGAAAAAAGTGGCAGAGCCCCTGGAACTGGAGATGTGGATGCTTGTAAGCCGCTGTACAGGTGCTAGGAACCGCACCCAGGTCCTTAGCTCTATCCTGGGCTCTTAACAACACAGCCATCTCTCACAGGTACTAAACGGAGTTAATTTATGGCTGCCCACTGGATATACTTAGACCATGCCTAAAGAATGAAAACATCAATTATTAAACATAATTTAGGTTTATAAGCCTCTATTTTTATATGCCACAAAAAGGATACACATACGTGAATCTGTTAATGATGTATAAAGTTACAGAAGGGGTTTTACTTTTCAGAGTCATGGCCAATTTTTCTAAATTTTTGTTTTTGTTCGAGAATCAAGTTACATCCATGCAAAACTAAAATCTGGTTGTGTTGCCATGTCAAAAGCTTCTTAGATTACTGATCTGTTCTTAAAGGAAGGTGGCAGGGTCACCATACCTCTGTACCAGCTGTCTATACAGCAAAGGTTCTGCGTGTTACTGCATGACTTTTGGGTCTCGTTTCCCAAAGTAGACACATGGTCTTTATGAAGGAAAATTGTTGCATATATTAGACTATACTGCATATATTAGACTACACTAAGAATCCGTCAAAAATACCTAGTAAAGACTATGCCCCAACTACTGTGACTATTAATAAAAATCCAGAGATAAATTATATTTAAAAAAAAAAACCGACCTAGAGGATGCTGCATTCAAATGAAAGAAGTCGAGGCCAAGTGAGCATTTAAAAGCATATCTGAAATTATGACTGATAATATCAAGCAGAGTCGTGCCAGGACACCGATTGATGTGTGCTACAGCCAATGAGTGGATTGACAGTTCAACCACTGGAAACGTCTACAGCAAGTGTCTGAAATACTTATATTTGACCTATACAGATTTAAAGTGGGACAGGGGGTGTGTGTGTGTGTCTCTTCTGATTGGATAATCCATGAAAAGTAGCATCAAACTATCCTAGTCATTTTAAAATAAGACAGCAGACCAAATCTTTGGTTTTCCAGGGGCCTTCTGGGAAATCTCAAGGACAGTTTTAGGTTTATCTATCATTTGATTTGGAGAAGGAGGATTCTGCAGTTGTTCATTATACTCAGAAACATTGTGTCCAGAGCTTATTGGGTTGACTTTTATCTTGTCTGCATGTGGTAGGAGCAACCAAACACCTCTAACAACTACCTTATTCTGGCAAGCAATTGCCACAGGGCTCTGTATACTTTCAACTGTCAGCAGCAAGTTGTGAGCCACTAAGTTTCTGCAGCCACAGATTCGATTCTGTTTTCCTCTGCTGCTTCCTGCTGGCGTCTGCAGCCAGCCACAGGCCAGAGGACTTGTCTTCCACAGGGCAGGCTAGCTAGGGACTATGTACTTCTGGGTACAGGTTTTTGAAGGCATGTTTGAACAACTCTGAGAAACTACCAGTGGGCTTAGTTGGGTTTTCTCGAACTCCCAGATGGGTCCATAAGACTACTGACTGGAATCAAGCAGAGTGAGAATTTTTAAAAAAGGGTGATGACTCTGGGTTGTTTGCACAGTTGCTGGATAAAGCCTTACTCTACAGCATGGTCATGGTCTGTCCCCACAGGTTCATGGGTTGGAATCTTGTCCCTGGTGTGGCCATCTACAACATTTTGAGACCTGGAAGCATGGGCAGTCCCAATCAGGTGCAGGTGTGCTCTCAACAGGGCGTAAGGCTGTACTCTCAGGGCTCCAGTTTCACTCTGCCTTCCTGTCGAATGGAATCTCTTGCTCACACACGTTCCACGTCCTAGCCATTGCTATCTGCCATGAAGTGATGAAGCCAGCATGGGCTGTGCCCAGAGCCTGTGCCGGGATGTTTGAACTTTTGGCTTGCAGAAGTTTGGGCTAAGAAAACTTCTTTATAAAATTGGCCTGCCCCAGGTATGTCATTTACAGTACTAAAAACGGACTAATACGTTATCCACGTAACTCCTAGAAACTGAGAGACCGACTCTGTGCTTAGACTGTCTGGTGCAGAGTCTCTCACACCACAGTGAGTAAAGGTAAAGATACATTTCTATTAAAAAAAAAAAGTAGCAACATGTCTCAAGAGCTTTAAACTTCTACCTTAGGGGCTAGAAATTTATCCTTTAAAAACAGAATACTAAAAATGTACATTAATGTTTGTATCAAGTCTTAAAAGTTACAAAGCATCGATAATATAAATGTGCAGTATCATAATCCACAAGGTTCTATCATATAAGTAGAAGAACATGCCCGTCATTGCTATGCCACAGCACTATGGAGCAAACAGACCTACAAGATCAACCCCATGTCAGAGGGACAATCACATCTGTTCCTCATCGTTTTCACAAGGCCAGGGGTAAGCACTGAGGTGGCCTGGAGCAGTGGCTGCTAAGTCTCTGTGCTTCTCTTATTTCTCTACAATGGACTGGAGCTGCCTTTCTAACGGGTTACTTTAATTAGTGAGCAGTTTACTACTTTAACTAGTTACTTTAATGTACTTCTCTGCGAAGGAACTACAGCAATTTGAAGAAAATGATTACTCTTACATATAGGGGACAACATTTAAAAACTGAAAAGCACATTAATCTAAACCACAAAAACATCCAGTCAAATGCACAACTGAGAACTTCCACAGCAAAAGCTGGCTGTCCCCGCTTACTGCGATAAGACGCTTAATCAGTAGTCACCCCCAGAGAGTTCAACAGCATGACTTAGGTCCTGCCAAGCACTTCCCAAAACTCCAAGCAGGGCAAGAGGGTGTGCACAAGAAGTTACAACTGGAGCAAAAGAGGAGATGTGGGAAAGCTGGGTCTCAAAAATCAATTTTCTTGGCTTCTGCAGATGGGGGAAGATTTCTAGTTTCAAGGGGTATTGATGGCTTTTGAAGACTATTGCAGTAGGCTTTCCCTCTTCCTTCTACCTTAAGGCACAGAGAAACAAGGCAAAAAAATACAACACAAAATGGCACTAACACTGAGCACTTAATATAGAAGGTTAGTAACAATCCATGAAGTGCATGTCATTACTGCCTTTGCTTTTCAAAAGAAATAAAGATGTTAAATAACATCCCCAAATCACAGTGAGAGATCACAGGGCCAGACTCAAAACCCATTTGTACCAAAACCTACACTCTCAGCAATAGGGACAGAAGGTATCAGTGATAGCATGGCTATACCCAGCCAGAAAAGGAGAGAGGGAAGTGACAGAACTTCCTGTCCCCGCCCTCAAGGAGTTTCATGTTTCTTTACAGCAAGCAACAATAAACAAGTGAGAGTATGTATGGGTACACAAGTCCAGATGGTGACACTGGACCATCACAGAAAACTAGGGACTTGAGAGGACACAAACAGACGGTCCCTAATCTAGGGCAACAGAGAGCTGTCAAGGGCGACCCTGAAGTAGGCGATGCTGAAAAAGGATAGAGGCAATGTTCCTGTATCCTAATCCCTCCCCCTTCCTCCTTCCTCCTTCCCCCACCTCTCTCTCACACACGCGATGAAAGCAATGTTCCTGTATCCTAATCTCTCTCCCTTCCTCCTTCCCCCACCTCTCTTTCACACACACGCACATCAATGAAAAATGAGTTCCAATTTTCATCTTTAAGGATTACACTATTTGAAAAATCTTAAAACGTAGGTCAGCGTTTTAAAGAAAAGGCATTCATATACTCCAACCCAATGTTACTCCTTGCAATGAATCCTAAACCAGGCTCAGAGCCTTCCTGCTTCAGGGACAAATGGCATGAGAACCACCTGTTCCATGGGCTACACAAGGCCTGGCTGTGTAACATCGCTGCATGACACAAAAGTATGAGATTTTGCCTATTTTTCTCAAAATTGCTTTTGATCCCCATTCTGCTAACTTTTCTCCTCAAGGTGGCCAAATACCTGACAGGAAGCAACTTCACAGGGAGTTTGGTTTGGCTCCCAGTTCAAGGAGTACAGTCCCTCATGGCAGCAGAGGCTTGAGGTGGCGTTTGCTCAGATCTCTTTGGACAGGATTCAGGGAGCTCCATCAACAAGGAGGCCAGCACCCATAGCCTACCCCTGCCAGCTAGGCCCCAGGCTCCAAAGTTTTCACAATCTCCCCAAACAGTGCCACCAGCTAGGGACCAGCTGTTCACACACCAGTTGTGAGCCTGCAGAGGATACTTCCTACTGAAGTCAATAGTAGTCTGCCATAGACCCTACAGACATACCATCATCCATGATGCAAAACAAATCTAGTTCGTACTTCAGAAAGTCTCAGCGTCTCACAGTTGTTACACTGCTCAAAAGTCAGTGTCTTCTGAAAGCTAAGGCGATTTTGTGACTCTGACCACTGTAAAATCAAAATGCCCACTTCCAATATAAAACAACATGAAATGAAAACCCCTGTTCCAAAAGAGAGGAACAGGAGGGCAGCAGTGAAAAGCCGGCCAAAGCAAGTCAGGAGCACCATGGCCACAACCTGGGGCTCCTGCTGACACTGCCTGAACTCCAGAGGGCTGTGCTGGCGTAACCACTCACCTTTGACTTTCTTCCCCAGGAGCCCATGTTCCTCCACCTTTAACACACTGTGCTCTCCAGTGTATCGTAGAGAGAGCCTGCTCAGGAGCTCCACATGGGACGTCAATGCCGCCACACACTGCCTAGCTCAGGCTCCATAGCCTCATAACCAACCCTTCCGTCTGCTGACCCACTCACGCAGAACCAGTACTACATGGATGGCAGCACAGAAGTCCACTTGCACACTGAGATTAGTTCTTACTGCAGCTGCAGTGGCCTCTGAGTCCTTCACAGCGGGACCACCTTTCTGTGGCCCCATGTGCAGGGCACTTTCTTTTCTGATTCACAGTCACAACAGCTTCATCCACAGCAGCTCTGTCCACACTTCACACTCACGCTCACTCGAATTCTCACTTCCACACTCCTCACATCTCTGCTCCACTGTGAACTCACTGCAAACCTGACCAAAAGCAGCGAGTAACAACCGTACAGCACCCCAGACACCAGGCTGCGCTGAACTCATTTCCACCCAATAAATCCACCCACTAGCTTAGAATTCGGTCTCACTCTAATTGGCTTCCAGGAGCCCCACATTCCTGACATCTTTAACACACCAGAGTCCCCAGTGCACAGATCAGTCAAATTCTTCCCAGATGTAATACAAATGGCCACTGGTCCAGTCCCCAACAGGTTCCTAGCCTCCACTGAAACCTCCAGAGCCTACTCTCACTGTCTGCATGCACACCAATATGCTGGTTTCCCAGATTCCAAGCACAATGTCCTAGTAAACTCTCCTCACAACATTCTAGAGCTTTCTTGCCTATTGTTCCAAATGATCAACCACTGATGCAAAATCTTTTGACCTCTAGCACATCTATATCCTGGGCCCAACATTTTATGGGGAAAAAGGTTGTGTAAAATGAGTTAAGAGTGGATTTCTTGTTCTCTCTCTCTCTCTCTCTCTCTCTCTCTCTCTCTCTCTCTCTCTC
>LOEQ01000407.1:363348-375907 GCA_001685075.1 Bramus lutescens | reverse complement strand
GAGGCCAAGGACGCAGGAGACACTAGGAGAGGCAGGGCTGTCTGGGCGAGCAGGGATGCTTCGTAAACTTGCTCCCAAGGTCGATGCGGCGCAGGATCCTGCCTTTAGGAATAAGGATGATGTCACCCAGACGCCCACAGCTCTGACATGGAAGCGCGGGCCTTCTGCAGACTCAGATCATCAGAGAGACACACCAAGCGGGCAGCAGGACATAGTCCTCACCCAGGATCCCAAGGTTAGAGAGCGCGTTTCCAAAAACTTGGACTGCACTGTCCCTACACTGAAGTTTTTTTAAAAACTTACCAAATGAGGAAAAAAAATTAAGGTAAGATTTAGAGCTAAGCAAGCTCAGGATAAAGGACACCCCGTGGAGTTAGCTATGAAACAGAAATGCCTATGTAATTAAACAGTTGCTGCGTTCCCTTGTCATTGTTACAATAGACTACGTTATGTATATGGCCTGCTAGTGTTGAATTTCTGAGCTGACATTCCTTTTTTTATCCAACAACATGTCATCAACAAGTATTCAGTGTACATATTAAGACTTCGGAGACTCTGAGGATCCAGAGAGAGCAAAGTAAACGGCCCTTTCCTGCATGGAACTAGTAGCCTAATAAAGGGAGAATGAAAACAAAGCAAATACGAGCGTTCAAAGGAAACAAACTGATCCTATTGTAACAAAAACCACATAATTTTTAAATGACTCATTTCCATTGTGTGAAGAAAGCCCGGCAGAGTATTTCCCACTTCCCTGTAATTCTAATTATCTATTTCATTTCCCTCTGCACATCACCGAGCCTAAGCCCTCCTTAGGATGAATATTGAAGAAAGTTGGTAGTGAAACCTCCCTCTGACGGTCTGGGATTGAGGGAATGGGCACACTTGGGCCTCCCAATCTCAAAACACTTGACAAACATAACTCCTCCTGAGGGAGAGCCACGACTATGTCTTCTTCGTTTTCCACTGGGTACTGTGTATTCTAGGAGAAGCCAAACAAATTTGCCTTCAACTCATCATACCATGCACTGTGCATAGAAACTTAAATCACTAGGTGCCAGATTCTTGGTCTGTATTCAGGGACTTTTGCCAGCATGGCAAAAGACTCACTGTTTCTCCAATCGCCCTTCTGTAGCATCTCCTGGGCCTCCAAGGTTCCAGGAGAGAGCCCGCAGTATCCTCCCCTCAGTTTCCCAGAGGTGTTTCTTTATTCTAGAGCGTGTCCTCCTTTGGAGCAGGTACCATTCTCAGTCCCGTGTTCTGCCCAGCCACCAAGTGTCCGGAGCACAGTGCTGACACGTGTAGGAACCTAATAGATAATGTTAGAAAGGCGTGAAGACAAGCCACCTCAGAACAGGCCAAATCATTACCTTGACTAATTAAATTCTGAAATCACGTCAGAAGGAGCCATTGGCCTACCTTCTTGTGGCAGGACAAAGTTATCGGGGGAGGCCCTACTTCACAGAGCAGTGCTAGAGGATGCCCTTACTCTCTGGAGACTGGCAAGTGAGAATTCTATAAACCTGAGAAAACAAACTCCAAAGTAACCCTTACCTTACTCTCTCACATATAGACTGTTTCTGGCATTTCTTCACAAATTTAATGTTCTTTGTCTATAATGTATAAAAAATATCATGGTGTGGTCATTTTGAATTCTGCTCTTTTGTGACGATCCTAGGAAATTAATAAAAATCACATAAATTTTTTTCTGAATCAGCTCTTGCATTCATTAGACTACTCCACCCACCTGAAAAGCCCACAAAAAGATAAGTGACAATCATTAGGTAGGGTGCTAATACTAAATTAATAACTCCTGTTATCATTGAGATTTTCATTTATAGGTTAAAATTACTGTTTAGCACATGACTGATTACATTGTCTTTGACCTCAAAATCTATCAACAATCGTCTCTCTGTGTCCTCAAGATTGAATTCACATAGTGTCTGTTGCTTTTATTATTATTATTTCAAAAGTTAAAATTCAGGACTGGGGAGATGATGGCTCAGGGGTTAAGAGTGCCTACTGCTCTTGAGGGGGCCTGAGTCTTGTTCCCATCACCCATGTTGGACTGCTCACAAATACCTGGAGTTCTAGCTCCAGATAACCCCATCTAGAGTCTGGCAGGCACCACCTGCACTCACCCTCACATATGCCCATGCACAGATACACATGGTTTAAAAATAAACCTAAAGAGGAAAGTAGCAATTCTAGTACAGACCCAATTTAGGCTAAGGTACATAACACACCTTTATTCACCAGTAATTTCAAGCCCCGTTGTGATGCGCACACAATCCAGTTGCATTCATGTGTAAACATCTGTGCTTTCCATATACAGTTAACAAATTATGGGCATGTCATCATGCTTATGAACTTCAGACTGTAGTGTCTGTATATATTACACACACACACACACAGAGAGAGAGAGAGAATATATTACAAACACACACACACAGAGAGAGAGAGAGAGAGAGAGAGAGAGAGAGAGAGAGAGAGAGAGAATTACACACATGGGGCATGGGGTATTACCTTAGGATCCTTTCTACAGTAGTGTACTAGCCAAACATTTTCAAAATTATCCAAGAAGAAGTTTGTGTCAAAATGTATAATAATTGACTGTTTCAAAGGACCAAACTTCAAAGCTGTAGGTTTTAACATCATTGTTAGCGTGGTGATGCATTTTACTTAAAATAGCTTTCTCCCTTCCTGGTAGTATTTGTGAGCTCTGCCAACCAGCTTCCTGTGTGACCTTTCAGAGACCTCAGCAGCCATGGCCATCTCTGTTCCCAGTGGCTCCCTACAGCTCTGCCCAGCTCTGCAGAGACAAGAATGGTACAGACTTCCTAACCTGTTCCTAGTTGGAGGAGACCAATTCACATTCACTTCAGTGCTCACAGGGAAAGGCAGATTCAGAGAGAGACAAAGACAGAGAGCAACACAAGCCTCCTGCCAGGTGGTGGAGACAAGGGAAGCTGAGCCTTGCATATGCAGAGTGTGTTCCCCCCTCTTGACTAATACAAGGACATTTATACCTCTGCTTGCTACTAAAACATTCAAAGACGGGTGAGTGTAAACTATGTTTACTTGACTGTTTAAATAGTCCCTTATAACACGAAGTTTCCTACTTCCCAATAGTGGAAAGTTAGGTGAAAACTTTAATTTGGGGTTTTTTGTTTCGGTTTGTTTTTGTTGTTATTGTTGTTGTTGGTTTGGTTTGGTTTCTTTTTGGTTGTTGTGGTGGTGGTTTTTTCATTTGTTGTTGTTTATCTAAGAGGAGGTTTATTTTTGTTATTTCTCCACTTAGAACACATTTCAGACATTAGTCTCTGTACAAAGTATGAACTAAGTTTCTATCCTCATTAAGCATGGGATTAAAGGTTGCATACTTAAAAAAAAAAAAAAGGTTAGGGAGCTGGAGAAACAGCTCAGTGGTTAATGACGCTCCCTGCTCTAACAGTGGAGTAGACCTGGGTTCCCCACAGGGCAGTTTACAACCACCCCTATCTCCAGTTCCATGAAGCATGATTAATAAAAACCCAGAGACAGAAACTGGGGTTCAACCTGAAGGTCAGAAAAACACCATCCTGCCTCCAGGAATCTCAGAATGAGACTGTGTGAGAGCTGTCTCCTCCCGTNTTAATAAAAACCCAGAGACAGAAACTGGGGTTCAACCTGAAGGTCAGAAAAACACCATCCTGCCTCCAGGAATCTCAGAATGAGACTGTGTGAGAGCTGTCTCCTCCCGTTTTATATTCCCCTCTAAGGCTGGGATTAAAGGCCTCCCAGTTTCTATGACAAACTAGTGTGGCTACTGGGATTGAAGGTGTGTGTCACCACTGCCTGGTCTGTCAGGCTGATCAGTGCAGCTGTTTTACTCTCTGGTCTTCAGGCAAACTTATTTATTAAAATACAAATGAAAGCCACTACAGTTTCCCATGATGCACAGCTCTCTCCTACATGTATGTGGTGCTCATAAACTCATGTAGGCATACATACATACACATAAAATTATCAAATAAATGAACAAATCTTGCCTTAAAAGTTGAAACAGCATGTCTTATTCAATGAAGTAAAGCTTAAAGAGAAAGGAAGTGGCCTCTGCCATACAGAGCAAGCCCCAGAGAGAACAGGGCAGGTGGGCAGTCAGGCGAGCCACAGTGCGAAGCACAGCACTTCATTTGCTTCTGAAAGTCAAGAGAGCAAGCCCGCAGTTCTCCACTTCTGGGATGATGTCTTCATTCACATCTCCCTCCACCATCCTGCCATGGGGGAAAACAGCTTTAAAAACGGAACACTCCTGGGGAGCCAAGAGTCTCCAGCCCATCCCAGCAAACACTAAGAGACTTTGCCTGCTTCTCTCATTTAATTTCCCCCCTTGATGCTCAGGTCAGAGGTCCAGAAGACTGAGAAACTACAGCTTGCCCTGCCTCAGATGCCTTCATATCCCTCCCAATCCAGAGTCTACGTGTGTATGGAAACCAGGAGCAGAGAGACCAGATGACGAGACAGCTAGGAGGTTTGTGGATGTCCTTGTCAGGCCGTCCACCCTTGGCTTCCATGATTGAAGCTACTTGTCCTCCCAAATACCATTTGAGTGGTCCCCACTGGGAAGACTCTCGGAACCCCATCACCAACCTCTCAGCCTCTCACCAAGCTTGAACTACCACCATCTGGGAATAATTCTGTCAGATTTTTTTTTCATGGTTTACCTGACACTGGAATAGTTCCAGTTAAACATGAAGGATTTGAGGTTATTAACTTGAGTCAGGACATGCTATGTATCCCAGGATAGCTTTGAATTTGCAATCCCCTTGCCTTAGTCCCCTGAGTGCTGGGATTGCAAGCATATTCCACTATATACTTCAAAATTTCTTCTCTTAAATTTATCTTGATAATTAGAGGGATATTTGGAGAATATTTGAGAAAGGACTGATCAGTGGTTAAATGTTCCCAAACAAAGTGCATTATATGTATTCAAAAAGAAAATGCCTCTTCGTTCTATGGACCACTGCCCTTCAAAATCTGACATGTACCTGAATTGCCTGGAGAGCCTGGTGAACTGCAGGTGACCAGTTTGGTATGTGTGGGTGGGACCAGGGTCTGCATGTCTGATGCGCTCCTAGGTGACCTGGGTGCCATAGATGAAGCAGGAGGACTCCTTGCACTTTGCAAAGCAAGGGTACAGAACTCTCCTTGAATAGACTGCAGGCCTCTGCTTTAAAAAGCTAGAAGAAAAGGTGGCTGTGTTAGCCAAAGATAACCAAGCTATCTAAGCATACCCACCACCAGTAAAACCAGCACAGATGTGTTCGTTACTTCACCTTGTGACAAAAGTCCTCACAAATGCAGCAAGGGCAGGCTTGTTTTGGGTCAGTTTGGAAGGTTACAGTCCATCCTGGCAGGGGAGACAGTGGCATGCGGCAGATGGGCACACTGCATCCCCAGTCAGGAAGAAGAAAGATAAATACGGATGTTCAGATCCCGTCCTCCTTTGTCCATTTTTCTCCAATCTGGGTCCCCAGCCCATTGGGTGCCGCTGCCCACACTCAGAGTGGGCCTTCCCTCCCCAGTTCAATTGTTCTAGAAACACCCCTGTAGACATGCCCATCCACTCAAGTTGGCACTGAAGATTAACTATCAGAGCTGTGGTCACAGTGGTATTGCGGGCTGCATGTGTCCCTCAAAGAGAGATGCTGAAGTCCATTTTAGTCTGTCCGTGCTGCTCTGAAATAGGGGGATTTGTAACTAGCATAAAACCACTGTTCGTGTCATGAAGGCCAGGAAGTCCAAGGGCAGGGTCTGATTGGTTCATAGATAGTAAAGGGTCTGGTGTTTGTTTTCCAAGATGATATCTCAGTAGTAAAGAGACACTGAATGCTATCTCAAAACCAAGTGGGGGTGGCACTTAGGGACTTGGTTTTGAGATAGACTCTAGGGTAGGGAGGATGTCCTTGAACTTAGCATCCTCCTGCCTCAACTTCCCAAATGCTAGGATGACAGGTGGGCGTCTGCCACCATGCTGGCTTTATATGGTGCTAGGGATGGAACCTAAGACTTCATGCATACTAGGCAAAGCTCTCTACCAACTGAGCTACATCCTCAGCCCCTTTATAAAGTCATTGGCATAATCTGTGCAGGCTCTGGCCTCAGAATCTACCAGTTAGAGACTTTACCTCTTAATATGTCACATGGATTTTGGAAGGGACACAAACATTCAGGTCATTATAAATCTATAACCCTAGTACCTCCAAACAGCACATCATTTGGAATCCTGGCCTCTGAAGATGTCACTAAAATAAGGTCATAATGAAGTAGGGTGGACCCTTCTTTCAACATAATTGGTACCATTTCTTGTTGTTGATTTTTTAGTTATTTTGTTGTTTTGGAAGAGCCACAATGTGGTTTATCTTAATGCTTCTAATTCTAATTCTCCATCATTAGTGTATTCCTCGGTACTGGATTTGGAAAGCAGCATTCTTCTCAGAAGAGACTGGAGGTGCGAAAGACACAAGCATAGGAGGAAGACAGTATATGGCCATGAGACACAGGCAGAATAACACATTCCCGAGCTTCAGTGGCAAACACTAGAAGCTAAGAAAGAGACCCAGGAGTGTCCCACAGAAACTTCCCAGCCAGGCAGCTGGCTCCTCGGATGCCTTCGTTTCCAATCTTGCTTCCAGAACTGAGACGGTATGCACTGCTATCCTCGGCTGCTCACTTGGTCTGTGCCTTTTTCTCACAGAAGCCCTGGGGTTCTCGCTGAGGATAGGAAAAGCACCAGCTGCCCTGGGAAATAAGAGTGTGAGCAGCAGGGAGCTGTGGCTGATCCTCTAAGAAAAGCATCCCTAGAAATGGGGAGGACATCAGGCCAGCAATGTCACATGACACAGACCGCCTTCTTGTCTGGGAGGTTGTCTCTGCAGATGCACTCACACAACAGTGGAGGGGTAGTTCAGAAGGCATCCACATCTCACTACAAAAATCTCTTCACGTTGTTTGCGCAGGAATTATCCAAAGAGGCTGATGAGTGATTTAGCAAGTAACCAAAGGACCTCCTTCGGAATCTTCAAGATCCCAGGCAAAGGTTTGAAGAAATGTGGATGCTTGCCTCTCCCCCTCCCCCTACATCTGCAGTTAGCTGGTTGGAAATGCAGTAAAAATCCATAGGTTGTGCAAGCATTCCTCAGGCAATCCGATGTCCAGCCAGGGTTGAGAATCTTTGTTAAAGATCTAAACCTTCAGAGACAGGATCAGCCTGGGAGCCACTGTCCACAAGTGTTCCTTGATCATGTGCTTAGAGCCTGAAGTAAGCAATGCCATGTGGGTTGAGGTTGGACGTCTGCTGTCTAGATTGCTAAGTACCAGCCCTTATGGGAAGTTCCTCCCAATGGGAACCCCGGCTTTTTAGGGGCAGAGTTTCCATAGTTAGCTTTGATAATAATGGTGGTTCACATGGATGCTACCCCATCTATCTGCCTGTTCTAAGGATCATAGGCCTGCATTGCCAATTGTCCGATGTCTGAAAACAACAGTGTTTATTGGATCCAGCCATTGACCTGTTTATAGCAGGAGGTCAAGCTAGTTCACTGGGGCCGTCTGGACAAAGCAGCGCAAATTGGGCGGCTCCAACAGACTTCATTCTTTCACAATTCTGAAGGCAAGAGTACAAAATCAAGATATGAGCAAAGTGGGTTCCTTCCCAGGAATTCTGAGTTCTGACTATAGTAGTCTTGGCATTCCAGCCTCCTAACTTGATGCTCTGCCTCTGTGGTCACATGGTCACCTTCCCTCTGTATCTGTCCCTGTGTCTTTTTTCTTCTTCATCAAAGGACACCAGTCAGACTGGATTAAGGGTCCACCTTTTTCCAGAATGACCTCATCTAAGCTAATTACAGCTGTAACAACCTTACTTCTAAATATGGTCACATTCTGAGATTCCAGGAAAGACGTGTGTTTTAGGGTGACACTATGTAACCTAGGACAGTGGGTCACTATAATTTTGTTACTCCAAAATAGAATTTTCACTTGACTTACACACCCCAGGCCAGAGGATTGGTTTTTATTTATTTTGGGGGATTTTTTTTACACTACTCTAAACCAGAGCAATTTAACCGTTTGAGATGAATTAGGGTCACATAGTTAAAAAATATCCCAGTGTCCTATAAGTGCAGGTTCCAGGGCCCACACAAACACTGAGAGAACATAGCCTCCCTCAGAAGCTGCAGACTAGGAACCTGAGTTGTTGAGGGATCCTTGGACTGGTCCAGTGAACTTCCGCCCCGTCTCTGCCCTGAGAGGCGGGCAGTACACTGCATAGCAGTCTCCAGGAGTTTGCAGTGAGGTGCTGAGTTCGTTTCTTATGGGAGACAGTAAGTCAGAGCTCTCCAGAGAAACAGAATCAATCACAGAGAAGAAGACATATAGAAAGAGATTGGAACTGGTTTATGTGATGGCACAAGCTTGATAAGTTCAAAGTATTCACAATGGCCTGGCAGGCTAGAGACCAGGGAAGACTTGGTGGCCCTGCTGCGGGTGGGAGGCAGGCTGTCCAGAGACTCCTCTGGTCCTCAGAGGTGGGGGTCTGTCTCCTGTTCCGTCTGAATTTCAGCTACCAAGATGGCCCCCACCACACACACACACACACACAATGGAAAACATCAATTTGCTTTACTCAAAGCATACCAGTTCTAAGCGGGGCAGTGGTGGTGCACGCCTTTAATCCCAAGCACTCAGGAGGCAGAGACAGGCAGATCTCTGTGAGTTAGAGGCCAGCCTGGTCTACAAGAGCTAGTTCCAGGACAGAGGACAGGCTTCAAAGCTATAGAGAAACCCTGTCTCAAAAAACCCAAACAACAACAACAACAACACAGTTCTAATGCCAATCTCATACAAAAAACACTTCGGAAGCATCCTGAATAACGTTTGGCTGTGCATCTGATGCCATGACCGGGCCACACTGACACACCGTATCACCTATCACGTGAGCTCTTACAAAATCCAGCACTGGAAGACACCCAATTTGAGGAGAGCAAGAGGAAAGATGAAACCCTTCTTCCAATTTCATAAAGTTGGGAGTCTGACCCTAGACACCAGCCTTGGAGGTCTCCAGATTGGATCATCAGACCCCATCAGGAATCAGTAAACCTGGGTATGACTGAGGCTTCTATGTAAGAAATCAATTCCTTCTGTTATTTTTAGTCTAAGTGTATACATAATAATTTCATAAGTTTATCAAGTGCAGACATACTTAGTAAACACACAATACATTTCTATACAAAAGCAGATAATTATCAACAAACATCAGATAGAAGCCCGCTATATAAATACTGCTCAGAGATGTGTTTGTAGGTACACTAGAAACATGCACATACACGTGCAAAGCAGAGCATAGTGTCAAGTTAACTCCTTCTCTGTATCCTAGCTTGCAGTGTCTGGGTCTGCACCTGATGCAGGAAGGTGGGCATAACACATCACAGCAAGCAGCAGGCTGCCACACCTGTCCCAAAGAAAGAGAGGAGGAAAGACCACTTGGGAAGGCTGGCTCCAAGTGATATTTGGGCAGGACGAGAAGATGTCACCACGCTGAGAGGGTAGGTAGTGAACTTGGGGGCAGGCAGAAAGCAAAGATGTAGGGTTTGGGGATAGAAACCCAGATTTTCTGGGTGACAGGGTGGAGATCTGGGTGAAGATTGGACACTGAAGTTTCCTCAGAGCCTGTCTTCACTTTGATCCCCAACTTCTCTCAAGTTATACTCTGTTTAGAGTGCTAACTGGAGACATTCAGTATAATGCAAACTGTCATAACAAGAGGGTAGATTTGGATGATTCCAAAGCCACAAGGGTTCCCTAGAATGAGGATGGCCACCAAGCTGATGCCCAGAAGGTCCCAGCCCTTTGCACATCTGAAAGCCCAAAGATCTCAGGTGATATTTTTTCTCTTTCTTAGCAATTTCATACCATTCCATCATCCCAACAAGCTTATTCCTTATCCTCTCTGGGGACTCAGGGTCATGTGAGCCCCAGGGGTGTGTGGTATTATCAGTATTTCAGACCAAACTTCCCCAGGTCCCCTGTTGCCTGCAAGGCCTGCAAGTCTATCAGAGTAAGTCATCAAGGTGTTTATGAGCTGGCAGGATGCCTGGGCCACCAGAGTGCAGCTGTGTGAGAGAGCGAGAAGATTCCTCCACCTGGGTTCTGGATTTGCTCCCTTTTCATCTTGGAAAACGAGAAACCATGGTGCTTTTAACATGGAGTAACAGTTGCCGTTGCTGCATGAAAACAGAAATGACGCTGTCTGCATGAAGAGAGACCCTGATTTCTAATGCCTTCATTTCCTTCCTTAGCTTGAGTCCAGAGGGAGCCCTGTCACCCATTCTTTGTCCCAGGGCACATTCACAGGGATAAATCCCTCACTGGACACAGAGTCGGCTGCCTATTGCTATCAGGCCTCCAAATCAGTGACCTCAGCCCCTAATAGCCAATTCCTCTAAAACACACCATGCAAAGCAGCCCTATTTTGAAGTGCTTTTTAGGTCCTTTAAAATAGGATCAAAGTTGTTGTTAAAAAAAAAAAACATGCTGGGTGTTTAAAAGAACACTGTCTGGGTCAGGGTTGTGGCTCAGGAGTAGAGTAGTGTTTAGTGTATGTAAAGTCCTGGGTTGATTCCCAGTATCCACAAAACAAACCCGTTGGCAACGTAAGAGCATAAGACAAGGAGCCATTAGGATTCTCTTCCTTTATCGTAAGTATAGCCACAGGGGTATTTAGGTGGTGGTAACAGTGAATTTAAAAATCCATTTTCACTAATATTAGCAACTGCAATGAGTGCTCCTCCCCTCTTTCTTTCTAAACATTTCACAACCTCATTGTTCAAATGTTTGTCGTTCAGGTGCTGTATGCATGACCGTGTGCTGGTCACGGAGGGAAAGGTCGCCAGGCAGTGCGCAATCTAGCTGGAGATAAGCAGGTACACTTACGTCTTCAGTGATTGCCTCTGCCAGTCAGTGTCTTCTGCTTTCTGTGCCACCACACTCTCCACCCATGGCAATCTAGTCCAGTCCCCTGCTCCAGGACGGTTTCAGCATTCCAGGAACCCACTTCCTTGGGCAAAGCCTTCGCTGATGACTTAATGGTCCTGTCGGTATTACATTCGTCCGTTCAGCTGGGCTGAGTTTTTTCTGAGGCCATTGTGGGGTAGGTGGGCAACCTCATTCCTTTGCATTCTCTCATACAAGTAGCACACGGACAGGATTCAGCAATCCACGGATAATGCCCAGGGCGTTGATCACGAGATTTGCACTTGCTTTGAACCATATACACAGTACCTGATTAGCCCTCCAGGAGTTCAGACAGAAGCAGGGCCTCTCTGGAAAGTCCAGAAGGAGGCCCAACACAAGCAACCCAGCTCTGATGTTATCACCTCCTTTCCATGATCCTATGTAAGTATTCTTTTAAAAATCAATGCCCATCTCAGTCTGAGCCTACGAGCCACATCCACATTTACTTAGCAAAGTGAGTCACAATCACGTAGGTAGGTGTGAGCAGCATCCTTTAAGGACTGATGGAAATGGATCTGTACATTACCCCAGTGTCTTCACTTAGGCAGCTGTTAGAAACAGCCACATCAGGGTGGTGAGGCCCTTCCTCTGAGCATCAGTGATTTTTACTGAGATGTCTGTGGTTTGTGGAGATGAACCAACCATGGCCTTTCAAGCTTCAGATTCTCGCCAACAAAATCAGAGAACTGACATTACAGAGAGTCCCCTGTCCCCTGGGTCTCCAGAGTTTACAAACAACATACTATATTTTGGGGCCTCCATTAACTACTGGAGAGGTCTTTTGGAAACCCAAGACAACTGTGCTGAGTTAGAAGATAACCAGTGCAATTCAAATGCATCACATTCCAAACTCCTATTCCTCAGTGTCCTCAGGTGTCCGCAGTGCCTGGGGAAGGACTTAGCTTGACCGGAACCATTTCCTTTATGGTTTGTGCAGCCAAGAGCAAGTTTCTGGCCTGCTAGCTCATTTTCCCAAACTAAATCCTACAGAGAGAACAGCTCCACCTCCCTTGCCTCTTGCATATAATTTAGTTTAGTTTAACATTTTGAGACAGGGTCTCATGCTATACCTTGCTAAGCTATATTATATTATATATGTAATATATGTAATGTATAATATAACATGTAATTATATTTTATATTATATACTATATAACCAAAGATCACTTCAAACTCACATAAATCCTCCTACCTCAGCCTCCCAAGTGCTAGGTTTACAAGTGTATGCAACCATGCCTGGCTTTGTACATGCTTTGAGTGGAAGGAATGTATTGCATCCTAGAAATCTGGTACCTAAATGCCCTCGGCAGACCACTATTTCCAGGGACAGAGCCACATTTAGCACACTGCTGTTCAATCAGCATCCCTGGGGACTCAGTTTCCCTTAGATGGAGCAACCTCAGACTAACCCACTGTAGTGAAGGGTGAGCGGGCCTGCTTTTCGTCTGGCCCAGCTCCCGCATGGCTAGCTTATACCCCAAAATAACAACACACAAATTATATTCAT
>LOEQ01000407.1:332823-344819 GCA_001685075.1 Bramus lutescens | reverse complement strand
GTCCTGGAACTAGCTCTTGTAGACCAGGCTGGCCTTGAACTCACAAAGATCCATTTGTCTCTGCTTCCCGAGTATTGGGGTTAAAGGTGTACGCCGCCACCGCCTGGCAATTTTGATAATTTTCCTATGACTCATTTTCCCCTCTCTTGACTTTTGACCTTATAGAAGACAAAGATATCCTTGACCTTGCAAGTCTAGCAAGTCCTCATATAAAAGGCTATCAGATCACATTTATTTCATGGAAGAAGACTGACAATAATATAAAATATAATAATTATCATACCAACAACTGGACATGATAATGGTACATGGGCAAGTCAAATACAGGATCTTGGTTTCCTGAAAGGGAATTATTCAGTTCCCTGAAAGTGCTTATTGTGACTGATATCTGATGAGACCTAAAGTTGTCGGCATTTTCAAAGTACAATGGCTCTCACTGCCTCATTACCAAAGAAATGTGAAATTAGCACGCACATTGCTAAATTATTTTAAGAGCTGAGCGAACAGCACAGCCCTGGCTGTGAGTCATCCCTTAACTTGATTCTAGAATAGTCTAAGGTAAACAAACTGGGAGGGGACGGCACCTGGGCTGGTTCTGTGAGTGAGACATTACCTGGTTATGTCATCATCATTCAAAGGATTTATAGCAAGATCAACCAAGGGACACGCATTTACCTCCAGATGCTGTGGCCACATGCTCCTTTCTCTCTACGCACAGCTTCTCGCAACTTCGGAAGCAAACCATAGTCTACAAACACTGAGAGAGGTCACTGGAAGCGAAGAAAGCCCAGGAACTGCCCGGAGGGAGAGCAGCAGCAAGCAAGCTTTGAAAATGATTACCAGAGATAGCCAACTGCCTACAAATAATCCACAGAGTCTGCAAAAGCAAACAGACGCCCATCTAACCTCACGGAATATCATAGCCTGGATTTGTGAACTGTGTGATCGCTATGGAGCTCATAAAGACTTTTATTTAAAAAAAAAAATTAGCAGGGAGAAAGAAATCCGGTGGCAGAAAATATGACATGAGCCACTTCTCTTCATAGCTATGCACTTTAAGCTTAGCCCAGTGCCCATCAGGAACATCTGCATACTTCACTTGTGTTTATTTATAATCTTTGTGGGTATGGGGCAAAACACAACATCCTAGGTACTTCCATAGGAGCCTTTCTTCTCTGCCCCAAACTAATTCCATGTTTCTGCTCCGCTTCGACTTTGAAAAGTACATCTTGTCACATTGTGACAAATTGTCACTGAGCCCAAAAAGAGCTGGCTACTCCATAAGCAGAAGCAGCTCCCGTTCTCCCTCCAGCAAGTCCTCTATGTTAGAAATTGAATCAAGTCTTTGTACCTCCGTGACCTTGAAAGCAGAGAGGCTTCCGCAAAACAGCTGGATTTCCCCCAAGTCTCCAACACAGTTTTAGAAACATCTTAAGATGAAATATTGCTGTTAACTTAAAAAGGGGCAACAGTATAGTTTGGCACAGAACATATCTAAAAATAGGTGTTTGGTGAACACTGAGGCTGTGTGCACACACACCCGTCGGTGCCCCGTGCTATACCACACTTCTGGGAAACACTACTAGTTCACACGAAGATTTGGAATAAGGTCTTTGCTGAAGTTGTTTGTATTATTTAAATTTGGATTTGCCACCATTATCAGTGTGTGTGTCAGTGTGTGTGCGTGCATGCTCACACAAGCTCATGTTCCACACTGCACACACTGTGGATGTGAGAAGGTAACTTTGGGGAGTTGGTTCTCTTCTTCTACCTTTATGTGGGCCGCCAGGATAGAACTCAGGTCCTCAGGCTGACTGCAAGCCTCTTTATCTACTGAGCCATCTTTCCTGTCCCCTGGCAAAAATTCTTCATAACCAAAGGTTAAAATTTAAATTCTTATTTGAGTGCTTTCTAGAAAGTCATCCGTAGAGGGAAAAATGACTTTGATTCACAAGTGCCAAACTTCTAAAAAGCATAGAAAATACCTTGAAAAATGACTAGAGCCTTTTATATCTGAAATATAAGCATTAAAAATTTTTTTAAATCTGATAGACTACGTAGTTGAGAAAAATTAATAGAATATTACCATATAGCTAGCAAAGAGACTTCTCAAAGTTCCCAACACCAAGAAATGGTGGATGTCTGTGTAATAGATAACCAGCTATCTGGAGCAGCTGCTTTGACAGTGTTTTGAAATGTCACATCATACTCCATAAATACATGCAATTATATGTGGCTTGGTTGGTAGAATGCTGGCCTAGCATGCATGAAGCCCTGGGTTGCCTACCCAGTATTACATAAAACAGGCATTGTGAAAAGAAAAAAAAAAAAAACGGGCGGTGGTGGTGCNGCCTTTAATCCCAGCACTGGGGAGTCAGTCACAGGCAGGCGGTCTCTGAGAGTTTGAGACCAGTCTGCTCTACAGAGTGAGTCCGAGGCCAGCCAAGGCTATGCAGAGAAACCCTGTCTTGAAAAACCAAAGCCAACCAAACCAAAACCAAAAACCCTAGGCACGGTGAAACAAGCCTGTAACCCTAGCACTCAGCGGGTGGAGACAGGAGGATCAAAAGTCCAAGGTTGTCTTCATTACTGAGTGAGTTAGAGGCCAGCTGGAGCTGCAGGAGATCCTCCCTCTCTCAAAAATCAAGAGAAAAAGATAACAAGAATGTGTCATAAAACCTGATTCCTTTCCATGACTGCTCACTGTGCGGTGTTAATGAGATTTCCAGGTTAGGCCTTGTTCAGTTTCTGCCTAGACAATGTTTTACTTTGTGGAGACACAATCTTTCTGCTTGAAGAAAAGCATGGGAGAATAAGCTGAGGTAAGCATAAAGTGTCACCTTGTCAAGAGGCACTTCTGGGGCTTTTTAGCTCCAATAAATTTGCTAGTTAATTTACATTACGAAAATGAATCCTTTACATGACTTGCTAGTGTTTTTCTTTCCAGAAAAACACAAAAGTAGCTAAGATACAAAAAATAATCATTCACAGAAGTATTATGAATATGCCACCCTTTATATAATGGCAGGGTAAGCCAAAACTCCGTGATGGTTTAAATCAATTGGCAAGTTAGCAGGGTCAAGGATCGCGGTGGAGACGCACCTCTGTGCAGGTCAGCGAGGAAGTTTCCAGATCACATTGACCGAGACAGGAAGACCCACTCTAGGTGTGGGTGGCACCCCTCCTTTGGATCCAGGACCGAATTAAAGGCAGAAAGCAAGCTGATGAGAAGCCTTCCTGACCGTGGGTGCTATGAGGCCAGCTACCTCTAGCTGCCGCTGCTGTGCCCTCCCCAACCATAAGGGTCCTGAACCTCTAGTTAAATTGGGAGTATAGCCTCCATCCCAGCCAACCTGGCCTGGGAATTATTGCTCTGGACTCCAAATCCCAGCATGCCAGGTCCTGGCACTCCCACAGGGTATTTAAATGGGCTTCCACAGGAGAAACACGTGTTTTTCGGGCCTGCATGGACTCCCTGGTTTTCTTTCTTCCCACCGTTCACTCGGCCACCCGAAAGCGTCATTCTTAATAAAATGATGGGCATTTTGATTTGGTTTGATTTGACCCAATTGGATTTCTTGTGCCGGTGGACAAGAAATTATTTTTATTTAACACCTCTCTCCCTGACGTCACTTTTGTGGGGGATTTTGTTGCACAAACTAGGTGAGTTACTAAGCCCCCTTCTCCTTGTGTATCTCGCAAAAGGAAGAGTTGGCGGCAACAGGAATGCGCGAACAGTTCTCCCCATCTTAGACTTGTTCCTGAGCTAAGATCTCACTTCCTGATAATTAATTGTCCAGACAGCTGAAGAAAACCTACTGTGACAAGCATTGCCTGGATTTAGCCAATTATTTCCCAGCCTCATAAGCAAGCAAATAAACACTATATTTATGTATACTGTAATTATTAGCCAATCAGTGTTGAGTTCATTAAGGCAAATACTTGGGATATCCTGACGTGTTAAAGAGCCAGATTCTGAAGACTCAGTAAGACAAGGGAAGGTCACACAGTTCCCACATATGATGTTGGGTCCCCCTTTCCACTTTTTTATAACTAGAGGATGCAGGGGGAAGTATTTTATTAAAATAAGAATTAAAATTAAAAATTCACAATATTTTCTACCTTCCTTCTGGACTTTGAGTACTTGGACAGGAGTTCATAACCTGGCTTGTAGGTGTGTGTAAGATACCATAGTTTGAACATAGTCTAGTCAAATAATATTCTTTTGCTTTGGAAATGCATTTGTGAGAAAACTGATAGATTGTATGGAGCTTTCATAGTTGTGCAAATGCATTTGTAAGAGTGAAGATAATTCTGCTATCCAAAACAAACTTCAGTTACCTTCCCCCCAACCCAAGTGCAAAGGGGCCAACTAAAACAGTTTAAGGCAAGGAACCTCACATCGGTTTTCATGAAAACTACATAAAACAGCTCTCAGAGGTGTTTTCTAGACTTCTCCAGAGAATTTATTGTCCTCGATTTTCTTCTGAAAGGCAGAAGGCCAAGCAGCCTGCTGCTAAGTGTACCTTAGAGCGCCTTTGCATTTATTATCGAAACTCGCCCTTTCGTTTTCATGGGGGTGGAACAAAAAAAAATATGTTAAAATCGGGGCACTAAACAAAAAGTCTACAAAGAGGCAGGAGCCTGTGCTGTGCATGTGTTCAAAGAAAGTCTGTTGGAAGCCACCGTGGAAGCAGTCGGGTGAAGCTGAATATGGGATGAAGAGGCCGAGCGAGAACAGTCCCATGGGCCACTGCAAAACAACTGGCGACAAGAGCCAAGAGGGGGAGGAAAGAAACTGCTCCTAAGCAATGTTACAATAAATGGGCTGACTTTCTAAGAATTGGGAAAGGAAAAAAAACAATGTTATATCTTCTCTCTTTTTTTTTTTTAAATAATGAATGACAGACAGGAGATTTATTCAGTGTGGCCACACTAGGAAGAGAAACAATTTATGTGAAACTGAAGAAACCAGCCAAGGTGTGGTCCCCTGCCCCTCACTGTCTCAGCTCCAAGTGTCCCCTACAAAGTCATTTGACAGGTTGTAAGACTTTCTCCGGGAGACAAGTTTTGTTTCTAGCCAACAGGGTCCTCTTCTGACTGTCCCCAGAGCTTTGGCCATTTCTTTTCCCAGCAGGAGAGTCAAGGAGCTTTGACTGGCATCCAGCTTACTGTGGAACCAAGGTTGAACTTCTAATTCTCCCATCTCTTCCTCCTGGGTGCTTAGATTACAGACTGCACCATTTTGCAATTTGTTTATGTGGTGCTAGGCACATAATCCAGTGCTCCATGTGTGCTAGGCAAGCATTCTACCAGTGAATCCACAAGCATAACCTCTTAATTTAAAATTAAAGAGTTGTGTTAGTGAAGAGCTACTTCAGGAAGCACTAGGAGATGAAAAGGGATGTAGGCTAGTCATAAGAAGTATGGAAGCTTCGGTGAGAGCAGTGTTATTGGGAGACTTCTGGTGCTGTTTGTAGACTGAGATCTGAAGGAAGACTGAGCTAGAGGTGATGGATTGAGGGCATGAAGACAATCTAAGTAGGCTGCACACCCTTAGCAAAGACCCAGAACTCACAGGCAGTCATATGAAAGGAAGATAAACACAGCTGTTGTCTGAGTTTTCTGTTCTGCCCAGTTCCCACAATCGTTAAGTCCCAAAGAAATCACACAGAGGTCTGTATTAGTTATAAACTGATTGGCCCATTAGCTCAGGCTTCTTATTAACTCTTATAACTTATGAAGCTCATTATTAGCCCATTATTCTTATGTGTGTTAGTCCTGTGACTCGGTACCTTATTCTGTGGGGCAGTCACACCTTGCTTCTTCTGTAGTCGGGTCAGGACTGCAGAAGAATGGGCTTCCTTCTTCCCAGAATTCTCCTGTTCTCATTGACCTGCCTCTACTTCCTGTCTGGTTGTCCCYCCTATACTTCCTGCCTGGCTACTGGCCAATCAGCATTTATCTAAAATATAATTGACAGAATACAGACCATTGTTTCATACCACACAGCGATAATGACTGTAATGAAACCATTGTCAGAATTAATGAGGGTAGAAGGTAAGCCAAGATCCAATCATGCAGGTCTTTACAAAATGTCAAGGAACGGCATGTTAGATTTGCGTGGGCAAGAGGCTGTTGAAACCATACAAGCACGAGGTGGGAAGCATGGTGGTGGCTACCTCTGGAAGGAGGTGCCTTGGGGCCAGACTCAGTGGAGTTGAGCTGGGGAGACAGTAGGCAAGGAGTGGGGAGAGTCCTGACTGTAAAAAGGTATTGATGCCTAAGGACATAGGAAAGGGCACCTGGTGGGGGCCATGGTGTACTTGAGAGCCGGATAGCTAAGAAGACGCAGCTGCTGATACGGCCTGAGTGGAAGTATTTTAGTTCTAGGGTTTCTACTGCTATGATAAAACACCATGACCAAAAGCAACTTGGGGAGGAAAGGGTTTGTTTCAGCTTACAGATTATAATTGTCCATCATCCGGGGAAGTCAGGGCAGGAGCTGATGCAGAGGTCATGGAGGAGTGCTGCTCGCTGACTTGCTCCTCATGGTTTGCCCATCCAGTTTTCTTAGCTAACGCAAGACCAGTGTTGACGGCACCCATGGTCGGCCGCGCCTTCCCACATTAATCAAGAAAATGTTCAATAGACTTGATTATAGGCCAAGGCATTTTCTCAGTTAAGAGTCACTCTTCCCAAACTAGCCAGCACAAGAAGAATGGGAGACATTGGACACAGGTTTGTTGAAGCCACAAGAGTGGGAAGTGTGTCCATGTTTACAGGAAGGCTTTTGTGAGTAAGCCATTAAAGGAAGACAGAGTTAGGAAAGACAGGTCTAACAGTGAGCAGGCTCCCTTGCCCTCCACAGTGAATGAAGGTTTGCTCATACAAACATCAGCACTCAGAAAACTCATTTTCTTTTTTGAGATAAAAAAAAATATGCCAGTGGTTTCTACCATGCTTCACCACATCTAGCAACTGTGGGTAGAAAAGCCTGTAACTACCTTGGCCTTCAGACTTAAAATATCTTTAACAAAGCAAGTTATTGAAATAATAGCATTCATGACCAGATCCCCCTACTCATCACGGCAGCCAACATTACCAACGGCCTTGTGGAATTTTCCCCAGCAAGTCTGATTAGTCACACCCCAGCTCTCTCTATAGAAAGCCCACAGTGTCTATAGAAAGGGCAGTGGAGACACAGAGTCCTTCACCTGGAAAGACTGAGAGAGAGGCTCAGAGTTGGTGGAGATAGACTGGACATCCAGGCTGTGGTTGCTGATGGAAAGGAACCCATCCCAGATGCCCTGGAGGAGAAGACACAGGAAAAAAGGCAGAGCTGAGAATTCTGGATAGATAGTTCCCAAAGTTAATTGATATTCTTTGAAAATATAGGAAGCTTATATATTCATTCATTCAACATATCCAGCTCATTCTTTCTGCAATTGGGTCAATGAAAAGATTTAACTTAACACATGACGTCCCAAGAAGAGATCTCAGGAGAGAAGTCACTACCTGCCCTGGTTACTTCCTTCAGGCAGAACTATGGAGGCTTCCGTACTTTTCATACTTTTCAACGTGCATCCGTGTTTACGTGTGGACATGTTGTATGTGGGTGGAGGCACAGGCGTATGTAAGCAATGCACATGTGTGGAGGCCCAAGGTTAACGATGGGAATCTCCTCAATTGCTCTCTACCTTATTCGTTGTTCAAGGTCTCTCCCTCAAACCCAGAGCTTGCTGATAAAGCTAGTCTGGCCAGCCATCTTGCCTCCATGATCTCCTGTCTCTGACTCCTGAGGCCGGAACTGGAAGTGACTCACCATGCCCACCTGTCATTTACAAGGCTCCTAGATCTGAACTCTGGGCCTCTTGCTTGTGCAGCAAATGCTCTAACTGTTGAGTCATCTCCCCAGCCCAAGGCTGCTTTATTCTTTCTGATTGTTCCTTGAGTCCAAGGGCTGCAGTTGGAGCCCGTGTAGACAGAATTTCCCTATGTTTAGCTCAGTGGAAGCCATTCATCCGCTGCACTGATCATTCAGTTTGTAAGAAGCATCAAATAAAGACTTGGCTATTGAATGATCTGCTGAGCGCGCTTGCTGAGTTAACATTCAGGGCAGGCGGATGTGAAAAGCAGGGAGAAGGTCAGGCACTGGGCACTCCCTGACCATAATTGCTCCACTTTCAATTTTGCAGCTTTATGGTGGTATGAAATTGATACTCATTCAGTAGAAGCTGCCTTTTGAATCATGATCACCTCCCAGGCTGATGACATGTGGTACTACCATACTTTCTCACATACCAGGCAGTATCAATGGGCCACAATCCTACCTAGACACTGGGTCCTGAGGGCAAACTGTCAGTCCTCAGTGACGATGCTGAGATGAGGTGACAAATGCATTGTCGGTTTGTGCTTTTTCCAGCTGACCATGGACTAGAACAGTGCATCCTAGGTGGGGCAGCAGCTATAGTAGACAGACAGATGTCCAGAAGCAGAGAAGACTGCCCCGAAATTTGCCCCTTCTGCTCTCTCGGGTTCTTTCTACCTTTCTCTGAAATCGTGGTAGCCAGGCTGTGCTCAGTGAGCATTGCAGGCATTAGACACCCTGTGTGGAAAGGCGCGGTATCCGGTAGCTGCGCAGTTGGTGGTACCTGCTGTTTCCATTTGAGTCTGAGGAGTCAGAAGGGGCACTGCAAACTGGCATGCTACCACAGCATTGCAGAGAGATGATCCTGCAGAGGGTGAAACTGCGGGAGTTGCAGGAGCAATTCCTCCATGGGTGCCATATCCTTTAGGCTTGGTTCCACTTAGTCCTCACACCGGTGACTCGGGAGACGAACACGGGATGGGGTAGAGCGTTTTTTGAAAAGCAGGTCAGAGCGTGAACATTCACAACACAAGACTGTGGAGAAAGCTGGCAGGTAAAGGAAAATCTGATGGCTCGGAAAACATAACGCAAACAACAGCGAGGGGAAAATGCGTGGCACAGAACGGTTCCAGATGATGAGAGAATTGAGAGGCACAGTCTTTAAGTACAACGTCAGTCTCTACTGGATCCTGGCTGAAGAAACAGTAGCAATAACTATAGGAGGCATTAGGAGGTCAATTGTGGATATTAACATATAGCCAGGACAATATTTGCTATTAAGGATTTCTCTCTCTTTTTTTAAAGATTTGTTTTATTTCTAAAATTTGTATGGTGTGCATGTGTGTGTGTGTGTGTGTGTGTGTGTGTGTGTGTTCAGGCACCTGCAAAGGCCAGAAGAGGGTGTCTAATCACACAGGCTGGAGTTATAGGCAGCCAGGAGCCACCCAGTGTGTGCGTTGGGAATGGAAGTCATGTCCTCTGGAAGACGAGTAAGTCCTTTTAGCCATATAGTCATGTGTCTGGCCTCAGATTTTTATTATCGTTATCATTATTATAATAAAAATGTTTATTTTTATGCATATGAGTATTTGGGCTGCATGCATGCATGTCCACCATGTATGTGCCTGGTGCCCACAGATGCTGCAAGAGGGCATTGAATCCCCTGAAATGGACCTTTGTGAGCTGCCATGTGGATGCCAGGAACTGAACCTGGGTCCTCTGTAGGAGCAATAAGTTCTCTTAATTGCTAAGCCAACTCTCCAGCCTCAGTCCTGAATTATTTTCAACTTTTAGAAAGCACATGGAAAGGTATTGTGGTTACATGAAATAAATTCAGATCGTTTTATGAGACAAAATGTCAAAATTTATATCTGCCTTACTGGGTTGACATGTTTTTATCTATGAATTGTGTAAGTTTTGTGTATATATGTACATAAAATGAGGAAGAAACTGAAAGACAAAGGCTATCCTATAATTAACGTGTCGGTTATTAAACATGCAGTAAGTAGTAACCTATATGCATCTAATAGTAAAGCCCCTGATCATAGAACACTGGACAGGTCTGAAGGGAGGAACAGGCTATATGGTCACCGTAGAGAACCAACCCGCCACTCTCCATACAGTTACATCACCTAGACAGCAAATCAGTAGGAAGAGTACACACAACAACCCTGCGGACAAACGGACCTACGAGATGAGCAAATGAATATTTCTCCCGACGCTGAAGTACATCCCTGACTCTCAAATGTCCGTGGCACTTTGCCCAGGACAGATCCGCACAGTGGCGTACAAAAGAAGTCTTGACAAATCTAACCATTCCAGGCATCTTTTCTAATGACGAGGGCATGGAGCTAGAGATCGGTGGGAGTTAAGAAGTCAGGAAAACTCTCAGAAACCGAATGACTAAAAGCAATATGCTTCTTAACAACAACCGAGTTAAAGAGAAATGAAAAATGCATAACCAAGCCTGCTGCACTGGTCCACGCCTGGATCCTCACTCTGAAGGCCGAGACAGGAAAACCCCACGATTGAGACACTGCTTGGACTGAGGTAACCTTCAGGACCTGACAGCAGATACTGAAAGACTGTCGTCTGGAGGAGGAATGAGGCTTGCCCCAAAGGACGGAAGCTGCTGCTCCTGGTGGCGGCTCTCTTTGAATGCATCACAATGGCTGCAAAGAATTTCTACTCAGCTACATCAGGTGCTGTATGCGCGCTTTCCTCTTCTGGAGAAAAACTAACAACAGTGATTTGGACCAAAGGGCACATCAGACCAGCCCTTTCCAGTGTGCCAGGGCTTCGTGGATGCCATACGGGTTATCCTTCAAGCCTAACCACCACCATCAGAGTTTAGCTGCTCCTGTCTGTGTGGGGGGATCCTCGCACTGGGCTTTCTCACAGTGGGAGGGGGATGGGAAGAGTCACAGGACCCTCACCTGCCTATGCAACCAATCCTCCGAGCCAGTTTTATGCAATTCTACACTAACTGCACACGCCTCAGGGTCTTTGGGAGGGGGACGGGCTGGTGAGGCAGAGGACAGGGGTTTCATCTGTACAGCTGTGTAGAGGCCATCATTCTTGCTGGGTGTAGACTTCCATTGTGGCTGCCTTGGAGTCACCCATGCTCTGTGACAAAGTCTGCTAAACTTATTGGTTTCTTAGGGATAACTTTGAGAAATCAAAGTCAGGTTTGTCACTGGGACCTTAGAAGTGTGGGGGAAGGCTACAGAGAAGGCTTGATATATTGCCTAGTCCCTCTCCCCTCAGGGCCAAATTCTCTCAACAGTAGGCTAGAAAGTTTACTGATAAGAGAAACTTGCTGCTTGACTAGATTTTACTGTGTTGGTTTTTGCTGGTTATTTCACAGGTTTTCTGAGGCCATTCGTAAATTAAGAGACATCTTGAACGCGTGGGGGGATCCAATATACAGTGGTTCATTAAGGGATCAGATGGGATTTTACCACTGTTTCCGCCATAGGTGAGAAAAATGGGCACAACATGAGACGATGCGTAGGCCAACTTACCCCACTGCAGTAGTCCTCCTAGTGTATAGCATTACGTGTCAGATGATGAAATACATATAGATATTTATCTTCAAAATGTATTACGAGAGCTGGAGAGATGGCTCGATGGTTAAGAGTACTACTGACTGCTCTTCCAGAGGTCCTGAGTTCAATTCCCAGCAACCACATGGTGATGCACAGCCATCTATAGTGGGATCTGATGTCCCCTTCTGGCATAAAGTCGATAGAGCTGTCATATACATAAAATAAATATATAAATCTTAAAAAATGTCTCAATGATACACAACAATACACAGTACAAAATATGATATTCCTTTCTCATATGTAAGAAAAGTAATTTTACAAGCATACCCATATATGTCATACGGGTCAGATTATCAAAGTTTTAATCAGATTATTCTGTGGGGCTGGAGAGATGTTCAGTGATTAAGAGTATGTGCTGCTCTTGCAGAGGATCCAAGCTGGGTTCCCAGCACCCATGGAGAGTGGCCCACACCACTTTTAACTTCAGGGGATCCAACACCGAGTTCTATCTAGCCTCTGCTAGCACCTACTGTAATGGTTGTTCTGTCTCTTTAAGAGACAAGCCACGCCCACTCCCT
>LOEQ01000407.1:319392-331091 GCA_001685075.1 Bramus lutescens | reverse complement strand
AAGCCTCCCGGTACAGTGGGTGACCATCCTGCTCCTATTTGCCCTGCAGGGTGTGGACGCTGGCTGCCCGGGGCAGAGGTGTGGAAGGGACAGAGGGAGGGAGGGAGGGACGGGGAGGGAGGAAGGCCACCTGCACGCGTCACCGCAACACTGCAGGAATGCAGACAGCTGCAGCTTTGGCCAGCAGCTTCCCTCTTGCCAGCAGAAGCATAAATAACAGGAGAACTAGTCACGTGCTCTCATCAGCTCCGGTCCCCGGCCTTTGGACTGTTCTCTCTGACCATAGCCACACACACAGGTTTTTGTAGTTTTAGAAGGACTTGAACCCATCTGCTGCCTGAAATCATCGTGAATTACCATGCAACCGACTCCTATCCTGGAGTTTCCAGTAGCCTCGGCTGCAGGANAAAAAGAGTGGTTTGCTGCCCTCTGTCGGCCGTTGCAGTTAGATGCTTTTGTTTAAAAATCTCTCAACCATGTTCCAGAAAGCATCGCATTTCCAGACGATGTTCCAGACGATGGCGGCGGCTGAGGATAAAGTTTGTAAATGACATGAAAGAAAAGAAAAAAAAGAAAAGTTCTTTGATGTAGCAATAGATCTTCTGAGCTCAGCCAGCACCCCTGTGTGTTGGATTTAATTCCGTGTGCAGCAGGGGAATTGCCTCCAGGCCCTGAGATCCCGCAGAGGACAGGGTTTCAGGATGATGATTTGCAAACCCAAGCCCTTGGGTGAGGCAACCTTTTTACATCCTGTGGCCTAAGCCTTTTCCCTCATGAGATTTTCCCATTTTACAAAAGGAGGCCCACTAAGAAAAGTTGGGTGAGTTGATTTGTTGCCTGTTTGTTGACTTGGCCTATGAAATGGACACTCCTACAGGCATGAATAATAGATAATAAAAAAAAAACCTAAAGAGGAGATTGTCACTCATTTTAACAGGCGTTTATAGACATAATGCATATCCTGCATAGATTTGGGGACATAGGACGGAATGGCTCCTCCTAGAACTTCGCTTCCGTTGGATGATATTCCTGCTAACACTAGAAAGCAAGAAAACCAACCCAAACCAACCATCCAACCAACCAACCAACCAACCAACCAACCAACCAACCAACCAACCAATCAACCAACCAAGACAAACAAAACCTTGCAAGCTGAGAGCCAACACCGAAAGGCACACGCCCAGGCAAGTCCTGTCAACTGCGGTCTGGAGTAGGCTGTGTGCCCCCTGGTGGTTCATGATGATCATAGCAGATCATGGACGCTGGTTTGCATTCCCCTCTTTCCTTTCTTAGCTTGACTTGGCCTCTCTGGGCTTCCAAGGGTTCTGTTAATAATGTAGGTACTTGATAAGTGCTCCTCTGGGTCCTGCCACTGATGGCTGCGGCAGTGGCGTGGCTGGAGAGGTGTGCAGCAGCAAGGCACGGGGCTGAAGGGCATGGCATTGGTGCTAATAATCCCTTCTCCAGCTGGTCTCGCTGGCTGTGCCACCTCACACAAGTTACAGACACCCTCGAAGCTGATCTCTCTCAGTCAGTAACTGTGAATCATAAGGTTAGTAATTCTCTCGCAGTTTCAGGATAACAAGAAAACACAGTCACCTACAGCACAGGATCCAGCGGCATCGCGGCCCCTTCCCAGTAGGGAGCTGCAATGTGATTGCTAAAGGGGATCCCTTGGAACCCAGGTGCTTGGGCCAGAATGTGGTTCTGTTGGTTTCCATTGGCATGACTTTGGGTGAGCTTTCATGCCTTGATCTCCAAAAAAGCAATAACAGTAAAGAGAAAACATTGCGAGCATACCATGATATAACCATGACATGGTTATGTGTAGTATGGAGCACAGGCTTATAGGATGCAGTCTTCAGTGTGACTTGTGCTGGTAGAGAGCCAACAATCCCCACACACCTAATAGTTTTATATATATATGTGTGTGTGTGTGTGTGTATGCACATATATACACACACAAGCTCATTATACACACACACACACACATACACACACACAATTTATTTTTGAGACAAGGTCTCACTGTATATAGCCCTAGCTAGTCTGGAACTCATTATGTACACCATGCTGGCTTTGAACTCACAGAGATTGGACTTGCTCTGCTTCCTGAGGGCTGGGGTTAAAGGCACGCTCTACTCTACCAAGCTATTATAGTTATTTTCAAGATAATGAGATACTTAAGTTAGCCACTAATGAAATCCGTATCTAAGTCATTTTCCCCATGAAAGACAGTAGCCTCAAAGGGCTCTTATACCACTGGCCCCTCGGCTGGGAGTAAAGAATCATAGACTGAGACTTGATTTTGAATGTGTTTGAAGCCATCAAGGCCGAGAATTCCAAGGATTTAAGCTGTGTAGCAAGGTGGGAAAGGAAGAATTTGAAGGGAGACATTAAAAAAACCTCATTCTTTCACAATTTCCTATGTATGTATAGAACATTCTGAACACACATCCGTCCCCCTTTTAACCCGTCACCTACATTCATGAGTCTCCCCCCTCATCAAGAAGTCCTTCTCCTGCTTTTACGTTGCTTTGATTTGTTTTACCTTTGCTTTGTGACCTACTGGGTTTAACCAGATCTGTCCAAGTGGACAGTCCCTGCTGAAGTCCCAGGGAAAGCCCGTATCAAGATGGGTCAGAGGGGCAAGGAAGCTGCGTCGCTACCACCTGACTGCAACCTCATGAGACCTCAAACAACAGAATTGCCCCCAGGGAGCCCAGTCAGCTCCCATGACTGAGAGAGAATAAAAGAACCACTCTTGTTCTAGACCGAGTCTTTGGGGGTGACCCATTTCACAGCAAGAGGTGACTCCAGAAGGGCTCTATAGTATTACGTTTATTTGATCATACATTTTGTTGTTGTTGTTGTTGTTGTTTGAGACAGGGTTTCTCTGTGTAGCTTTGGAACCTGTCCTGGAACTCGCTCTGCAGACAGGCTGGCCTTGAACTCAGAGAGATCTGCCTGCCTCTGCCTCCTGAGTGCTGGGATGGAAGGCTTGCACCAGCACCAACTGACTGGATCATACACTTTTGTAAGTAAATAAAAATTTGAAAAATTTTAGCTCCCATTCATTACAACCATTTTTTTTCCATCCCCGTTTTTGTGTTGGGTGATGTTGGGAGACGTTTTTGAAGTCCAGCCAAAGGGGAACTGAGTTCACACTCACTTCCTTGCACTCAGCTGTATTTGTACCATGGACTAACAGTGCAACTGGCACAGTGTGGAAAAGTCTTTGACAGTTCTGAATATTCACTATAGTATCTTATTGGGCAGTGTAGCTGTCCTTGGATCTCAACTTTGATGTAAAGGCTGCGTTTTTGTCCAAGTCTGACCTCCTTGATACGGTGCAGGTGTCCAGCAGTGGGACCAACCCTTCCACCAACCTAAATGCTTCTGTTGCCTGGAACAGGGCACACACATTCCATATGCTTGGTGCACATATCTCCTCCTTCCTCAGCCCCCTGGTCTGTTCTCATCCTCCACGTCAGTCTCTTTCCTTAGAGAAGCCCCCTCTAAGGAACAGTCATAACTTGGCTCCAGTGGCAGTGTGGGAGCATATCTCTGTGTCCCAGGTGGGTGTGGACATGGATGGGTGCCTGAAAGACCTTTGAGGTGGGAGCAGCCTAGGATCTTCCCAGGCACCCGGTTCTGGATGTGGGGGTGGATGCTGCTGCTCAGGTCACACAGACCGGTCCTTAAAGATCATTTGACTTCCAGCCAGGGGAATGGAGAGGTGGCAGAGGCCTCTCTTCTTACCCCTGAGCCCATAGCAATCAGCTGAGGGAGGAATTCTGTAACTTTACATGCCCCTCCCCCAAAGCCTTGCAATGATGGAGATTCCTTTTTTAATTTGATACAAGCACTCCTAGGTGCTCCTAAAACACACACACACACACACACACACACACACACATACACACACGTCCAAATGCATACACCTTTTCCCTTGAATTAATTGTAAGCACATTAGATTTTGTAAATATAGCACTAAGAGGTCCCTGGTCCCAAGGTCTTGCCTCCTACAAAAGTAACATTACATACTATGCTTGTTGTCACAGCCAGGCAGCCACAATGTCACGAACTAGGCACCAGGGTGAACTTGTACTCATTTTCCCTAAAAGACTCCCGTGGTTTCTTCTTGTCTGTGTCCCCCCAATACTGTGATATAAGATTTCTTTCTCAGTGAATTTGAAGAGCAATGAAAGAGCTTGGCTCTGCTGTCGCCATGGCGACTCTGGTCCTGGGAGCCGGAAGTGTCTGTTTCCTAGCTCCACCCCAGCTGTGGAGGCTTCTAGGGCTGCATTCTTCCTCCCTGTCAGGGTTATTCTTCAAACTCCTGACAAGCTGTTGGGGAGGTGACCAGGGAAGCCTAAAGTCTTTCAAAGATGAGCAGACATGTGGACTTCTTCCAGAATAGCCTAGTTAAGGAAACGCCACCAGACACCAAAGGAGTCCTAAGGGCTGGCTCAGAACATGTCCCTCATAGGTTAGGTTTTAACCACTGTGTAACCTCTTTCCAGGAGCTGAAGACTGATAAGATTCTCTCTCGTTACATGGTCTTGGGGGCTGGGGAGCAAAGGCTGCCACCCAGCTGCCTTCAGATGAAATAGAACAGGTTCCTAACTAAGGTCTTTGCCATGATAAACCAACCCAGTGAAAGTGGGCACCAAGGACAGGGCAAAGGGGCCAAGAACCTTAAGGCTGAAAAGGGGGTGCCACGTGAGTCCTTTCACCTTCCAGTTTTCTCTCACCTGTTTCTGCATCCATCAGGCTAGATCGCCCACTGAGCTTCTGGGGATTCTGTCTTGATCTCCCATCTTGTCTTAGAGGCCATTGTGGGTTCTGGTGATCAGAACATAGGTCTTTGTACCCGGCCAAATGCTTTTCCCAGCAGGCCATCTCCCTATCCTTGGTGTTTTTGTTTTGAAAGAACATGATTTATTGGGGCTCTTTAGAGACCTCACAGGAGGAAAGCATCCTAGAATGACGGCTCCCACTTGGCGGAACCCAGGGCAGGAAGGAGGTAGACTGCTGGTATGGGATTGCTGGCGGTTGTAAACCTCAGACCCGCGACACCATTATACCTCAGGAGTCATGCGTGCCTGCCTGGCCACAGCTTCACCTCAGGTGAGACTGCAAACTCTAGCTCCCTATCTGAGTTAGACTTTCTATTGCTGCGATAAAAGCAATGACCAAAAGTCATTTGGGGAGGAAAGGGTTTATTTCACCTTTTGCTTCCAGGTCACAGTCCATCACTGAGAAGAAGTTAGGCAGGAACTGAAGCAGAGACCATGGAGGAGTTCTGTTAAGTGGCTTGCTCCCCATGGCTTGCCTAGCCTGCTTTCTTTTATACCTTAGGACAATCTGCTGAGCTGTGGCACCACCTCCCAGTGAACTGGGCCTACCTACATCGATCATTAATCAAGAAAATGACCCACAGATTTACATACAGGCCAATCTTATGGAGGCATTTTCTTGATTAAGATTCTTTCTTCCAGCTGGGTGTGGTGAGGTACACCTTTAACCCCAGCACCCAGGAGGCAGAGCCAGATAGATCTTTTTGAGTTTGAGGCAAGCTTGGTTTACTTAATTTCCAGGCCAGCCAGGGCTATGTAGGGAGACCCTATCTCAAAAAGTAAAAACAAGCGAACAAACAAATCCAATTCAACTCAAACCAACCAACCAACCAAACAAACAAACAAACAAAACAAAACCAACCAACCAACCAAATCCAAAACCAAAAAAGATTTCCTATTCCCAGATACGTCTAGATTTGGGTCAAGTTGACAAAAACAGCCAGTACACTGTTCCGGTGAGGCTGGGTTGACCGTTCCTTGGGTCTAAGACATTCCTTGTAAGGAATATTCCGCCCTAGTATGAAGAGAGACCAGAGAATTCTTTCTGCTCTCAGAAAACACGCATGATTCTTGTCTGAGCCTATGCTGCCCAGAGCTAAGGCAATTAGGTTTGCCTTTCATGTTGTTTAGCGTCCTCTTCTTCAGTTTGGAGAAGAGCCACAGACTCAACACTTAGCTTAAGTGCGGAGCTCTTTCAGGGCGGGTAAAGACAGCACCTTTTACACAACCCAGAACAATGTGACCCACTCTTGTTTGAGTCAGTGATCAATACTAAAGAATTAACTAAATGCAGGCACATAAATCTCAGGATGTACGCACCTTGGTGACAGCATGGTGAGGCTTTCACAACCGCTCCTTAGTTCCTGTCATTCTTTCAGAAGGAAAACAGCTTGTTTTAAATGACTTCTCCTAAACACCATGGACAGAACTCTCCCTAAGTATTGAATGGGAGATCTCTGTGCACGATCTATAGCATCCTATTGTGTTATACTCACACAGAATTCATGAGGCTGAAGTAGGACTCACTATGGGAAAGTCTGTACACACTCCCCCACATACATAGCTGAGCCACACCCTCCCCAGCTTTGCTCTCCTCCTGTCGGGAGTGCTGTGTGCTGCCATGTGTGGCTGTCATATGGGTAGAAACAAAACAACATAGAGTCACCAGGCCTTTAGGAATCCACCCAATTTACAAAGCAACACAGTAGTATTGAATGCATCCCTGAATTATGTCTGGAGTGCACTGTTGCCACAACTCCTTCCTAGGGGGAGACCTAAACAAAGTCACCACCTCCCCCCAGCATCAAGACAACAAACGGAGGCGTGATCCACTGAAGTTCCCTCTGGGGAACGAATGAATTTACTGGGCTTCCTTATAGATCATAAGGGAAGGGTTACATACGTGTGGGTGCTCCTCCAAAAGGCCAGAAAATCTTCACTCAATGGGATGATGGCCTTCCCACAGTCATGTAGGTGGAGGCCTCCCTTCCCTAGTCTTCCCCAGCCTGTGAGAGCCTCTTCCAAAGGCCCTGTACAGTTAGGACAGAGCGGCGTACAGTAGGTAGCTGGAAGCAATCGGATACTGAGGTGAGGGTCTCAAGACCCTCCCCGACTTTCCATTAGGGAATATAGACATTTGGCAAGCCCGGCTAGGATAACCTTTTTGCAAGGGGGCACAGTGGACCACCACAAGGGGGCACAGTGGAATGCCCCAAGGTGGCTGCTGCTTGGCTTGCAGGACAGTCACATACAACAGGCACATTCCAATGCTCCCTATATTAATTATTTCTCGCATCACTGGACAAAATACATGACAGAAGCAGCTTCGAAGAAAGATTTGTTTCAACTCAACAACCCTTTGCTGGAGAGGCTCCTGCCTGAGGCAGCAAAACCACCAAGCAGCTTGGTCACAGCTTGGAGGTCTGTTAGAAACAGACTAGGCCAGAAGTAGGAAGGGACTTCACCTCAGCCCTTGGCATCCATATATCCAAAGAGTCTGAAATGTTCAGGTGAAAGTTCTATCCTAAGCCCCCTCCCCTCCCCCATCTCTCTCCAAACCCTGCTGCAGCTCAGAAAGCACAACAAACAATGACCCCTCCCCAGAGATGCTTAAGACCACTCCCACAGGGTATTTAAGCTGCCCCCCCAGAGAACAGACCTGTGGTTTTGTGATCTGTCTTTCCCGTCTCCTCTCTGGGGGTCTAGTATGCCATCTGGGAGCATCGAATCCATTAAACCTGGGATTTTCCTAATTTGGTTTGATTTGGTCTGATTTGGATTGCTGTGTTGGTAGAGAGGTTTGTTTGGGTACAGAAACGTTTTAGAGACTATAACCTTCAAGGCCTATCCCGCAGCAGCTCACTGGCACAAGCCAAGCCCCACCAAAAGATTTTACAAACTCCCAAAGCAGCATCACCAGGTATGGCCTAGTGTTTAAATTCATGAGCCCATAGGGACATATCATGTTCAAACCTTTAATGTCACTGAAATAAAAAGCCAAAACAACATGTATGTTTGTGGGCATATGCGTCTTATAAAATTCTTATGGTGATTGGTGGAGGAGGAGGAAGGCTTAAAATCAGACTTTAAGTGGAAAGCAATGCTTACTGGCACACCAAAGCCATTATTTATTAGTGGAGTCTGGTTTTATTTTCACCAAAGTACGTTGGACAGAAAAAAAAAACCCTGCTTGATACTGACTTTTGAAACCGCTTCTAATTTATTAAACTGAGCCAACAGGTTCACGGAAGCAGGAATGAGGTCAGGGATGAGTGTGAGGGGAGGAGAAAGCTGGCTGACAGAAATGCAGGGCCTGCTCACACTCAGGTGTTCCCCATCAACCTGCTGTGTGAAGCACCCCTGGGAGGTGTGAACAACCATCTAGCCCCATAGGGCACACCTGATAAGACCAGAGAAAACACTTCCAAGTGAACCTAGCACAGAACCCATGGATTTACAAAGGTTGCTTTACTGGAACATGGGTAACAGCAGCTGCATCGCTGCCACAAGTGATCTAGAGCCCGCCCCCAGTTGCAGCCGGCTCCGTTGAGGAGAATCTCCCATGCTTAAGCCTCTGCTTGTATGAAACTGAGGGTTGGCCTTGTGGGTCTTGTAGCTGACTGAGCCTCCTAAGTTTGTCAGCTTCCTGAGTCTTATAAACCTCCTTCCTCCCTTGAGGAGGAACGGTACACAGCACCATGTCATGGCGCCATCTCTCCCTCTCCTTGCTTTCTTTTCCTCTCTCTCTCTCTCTCTCACACACACACAAGGTTTAGTGTCATGGGGTTCTGTAGAAGGTTCTACCTGAGGCATCCTGGTCCTGCACTAATTGTCATGAGAAGGATTTTGTAGCCAGGAAAGAGCAGTACCTGCCTCTTGTCCTTACATCACACTGGAATAGAAGTCAGTTTATTTCAAAATATTTTCAAACACCAAACTACTAGCTTTAAAGCAGTCTAGTCAAGACAGGAAAGAATAGACTCTAGAGTTACAATTGAGAAGATTACCAGAGCCTGACACACACCCGTAGCCCTAGCTCTCAGGCAACAGAGACAGGGGGATCACTGTGAGTTCCAGGCTAGCCTGGGCTACACTAGGAGGCTGTTTCAAGACAATAAGAACAAATGAACAAAAAGATGCTTTTACAACTGAATCCTGCCTCTTCATACCATGAGGCGGTGTTACCATGGTTCTGTGAGTTCAGACAGAGGAAGGACTACATTGGGAGGGGATAATGAAAGAACTGGAAAGTGAGAGATGATTTCAAAATATTTGTGTGTGTATGTGTGTGTGTCCTCAAAAGCCTGGAAAAGGACATTAGAGCCCCTGGATGCTGGAGATGCAGGTGCTTGCGAACTGTCTGATATGGGTGCTGGGAACTGAACTCAGGTCCTCTGGAGCAGCAGTAAGTGCTCCTAATCACTGAGCCATCTCTCCAACCCTCTAACTGATTTCGATTCTGCACAGTAGGTTAGTGGTGCCTCTTTGCAGTACAGTTCTTGCCTAGCATTCAGAGTCTCACTCTACAGTCCAGTCAAGGAATAAGATGCACCAGGACAGGTTATATGATGTTTAAATTTGAAAGGAATGGGAATATGGCAGCTTTGTAAAAATAATATAGATTAATCAATCGATTAAGTCAACAGCAGGGCTGGGATAGAGATGAGGGATTGCCAACACAAAACCAACTGCTACTCACAACATAAAAACTGAAAAACAAGCTCATAAGTATTTTGTAATACATGCATTGAGACATCGCATGCTATCCCAGGCCCTAACCAGAAAGCCAGAACAGTGTCCAGGTAACTGCTGGGAAGGTCAGGCGAGGCTGTGTCTGGACCATTTGGCAGAGTGTGGCATCCAGAAGGCAGTCAGCAAACATAAGCTATTTTCATGATTTCCTTTGTGGACCCGAAAACAAGGAAACTGAAGAAGAGGGAAAGAAATGGGGGGGGNGGGACTGGGAAACACGGTGACTGGGTAAGGAGGGAAGGAGGAAATAGTCAGTGAAGAGGAGTGGAGTGGGGGAGTTGCCACTTTCACCTCCTCTATCTAGCATCTACTGCGGACTCCACACTCAAACGTTTTGTAAGCTCCCTCCCTATTCGAGGTAATGTTTGCTTCTCTGTGTACAGCGGCAGAGGCCTCAGAGAATCATTAACCCTACTGGACTATCTCGCTTGTGGGTGCCTTTGGTCCCCCTTAAGTCAACATTTGGGACTGGAACACAGTTCTCCAGGTGCTGTCGTCCAGTCCCAACAAGAATGGACCATAAGGAAGTAGTCCTTCTACTTCTCTTGTTTCTGAGATCAGGTAAGATTTGATGCATGGTTTCGTTTCTACTTAAAAAAGAAAATTCTAGCCATATATTAAAAATAGATTTGCTGTGACTTTATGTGCGATTCCTTTAATTGAGCTATTGGGTTTATGGCTCAGACTGAGGAGCTTGACATATACGCTCAGCCTCCCTGTGAATACCATTGCAGTGGGGACAAATCAGTGGTTAGCTTCTTGGCCTAGTTTGCAGTGTGACCGATGAAAACAGCTTTGGTTGAGCTGTCCTGGTCCCCCTGGGATTTTCTGGTTGGTTTAAGGAAGGCTTTGCATAGGTGCATATCTGTCTCCACGAATCACATGGATCCATTTTAAAATGACGAACATACGGTAATTGGATAAATACATATTCAGCGATTAGGATGTGCTAGACACATGTGTGCTCTTGAGTGTGCTCCTGTGTGTACGTGTGTGTGTGTCTGTGGTCTGTGTATATACTCATACTAGCTTAAAGAGCTGGTGGCAGAGGTGGGTAGCCTGTTTTCCTTATTATGTAGATGAAGGAATCTAGACTTAGGAAAATCATGACTGTGGCCCATGCCAGACCAAGAAAGTAAAAAACTTGGATTTAAATTAGTGCTTTTCAAGAAGGAATCTAATTCCTCATTTTTCAACGTTGTTTAAAAGCTTTTAAAATTTTTCATTCCAAACACAGTCAATCATATGTTTTCTAGAAGTGGTTCACATGCTATCGAATGCATTTGGTTCAGGAATGTTCAGAGGTGGTCAACTATCACAATAGAAATTAGAATATTTTCATAGCCCCCATACAAAGAGACTCTGCTCACCTCAATGTGCCAGCCCTAAGCCCCATTCATCTGGCTTTCTGTCTTCATGGATTTGGTATCTGGGACATTTCATATCAAAGCAACTATATTTCATGCTAGCCTTCTTCATGCTGACACTGTCAAGGGACTTGAGAATTAATCTGTAGGTCATCAAAGTTTTTTAAGTTGCTCTTTATGGTTAAATACATTTGAATTTAGTGGAAACCACTTAGAGACAGGAAAAATCCGGAAATGTTTTTTTTAGTGTGTGTGTGTGTGTGTGTCTGTCTGTCTGTCTGTCTGTCTGATTCTTTCTTCTCCCTCCTTTCTGTGTGTGCGTGTATGTGTGTGTGTGTGTGTCTGTCTGATTCTTTCTTCTCCCTCCTTTCTGTGTGTGCGTGTATATGTGTGTGTGTGTATATGTGTGTGTGTGTGTGTGTGTGTGTGTGTGTGATCATCCCACTACAGCCCATAGAACTTAGGATTGGGAACATTGTGAGCTCAGGGCTCACTCCCAAGGGCTAGACCTAACTTCTCTGCAGCAAGTTAGTATCTGTCTCAGTCAACTGAGGCAGGATTCTTTCATAAGCTCTTTGCGCAAGTACTGGCTCTCGTTTTCTGTGGAAATGACTTGACTCTCGTTTTCTTACTGCACTAAATGGCCTGGGAGAGTAAATATCAAAATGAACAAAAAAGTTTCCACAGCTGTGTACCAAATCATGGGATGGGGGGGGGG
>LOEQ01000407.1:283410-305404 GCA_001685075.1 Bramus lutescens | reverse complement strand
TGGATCTGCTGGCCAGCTGGCCAACTAGCCTACTTGGTACTTCTAAGTAAAAGACCTGTAGAGAATGACAGTGGGGCCTGTCCTCTGGCTTCCACATGCACCCATGTGAAGATATACATGTACACACACACACACACACACACACACGCACGCACGCATGCACGCACATACACACACATAAATGAAGCTGTTTATTCATCAGTCCAGTCATTCCTGAAATCCAAGGTTACTACAGAACCAAGTGATCGAGGAAGAGTTAAAGAGGCAAAAATAGAGACAAAGGGACCACTTGGAGTTAGTTGGGTCAGCACCCTTCTTCACAAGCACGCTCAGGGGCAGGGTGGTGGCTCTGCCATTCTAGTCTTCCCTGAGCAAAGCTGTCTCATGAACTTCATGACCAGCCAGAGTTTTCCCCTAACTGTTGCTTTGTGAACACAGATGTCTGTGAGTAACTAAATGTTTCAGATGTCTGACTTGGGGGTACTCAAGAGAAGCAGAGCTCATAAAGACACATGCAAATCAAGAGAAGCAGCGCTCTTAAAGACATGGCAAAGCTGTGTCACACAGCTCCTTCTTAGATAATTGGAACACAGAGTCTGAAACTGTAGAAAGACCATGAGCAAGCACTAGGGAAGACATTTGGGGACAACTTCTCTCCTTTGCTCGGGCATCACTGAGAAGCAGAGATCCTCAGGGAGTCTTTCTCCTTACACCAGTTTCTCCTTTTTTCATTTAAAAAATTTTTGTCCCCTCAACAATGTCTTAATTTCTGGTGATACATTTTTCTTAAAGATATTGAGTTAGTGTTATTTTTATGTGTTTTTATCTTATTGGGTATTGCAAGATGGGTAGTTACATATCCTGCTTTCACTTTGGGTTGATTTCTGTTTGCCTTCTGTATTTTGAAGCTCTGTTGTTAGGATGCACACATAGCAAAACTATTCTCCTTTTCCCATGGGCTCTCTCTCAGGTCTGTGTCTTCATGGGAGGTGGATGCTGCTCAGTTGTGCTTATCCAGTGAATCATGTATTCTTCATAGAAGGCCTGGATCACTGGTCTATGGAAGGACTTGAGGTTGGAGAGGACTTACACTGATTTTTGCAGTAGTTGATGAACACAAAAGACTAGAGAGAAGCATTTGACCCAAGGGTCCATGTTTAGAGACATTCCTGATGAAATTGCCTTAAAGATACAGATTCTACTGAACTGAGGACAATAAGAAGTTCTCAAGTGTAAAACCCCAAGGGAGGAGTAAGGGGTCATGATGGAAGATCAAGTGTAAAACCCCAAGCGAGGAGTTAGGAGGCACGGCAGAGGATCTTCATTCACCTTCCAGTAACATCTGTTGGCTCATTCTTTATAGAGAACCATTCATGATCAATTCTTTCCCCTATTCAAGCAACACCTCCACCCTCTTCTGGTCCAACCTACCAATGTCTGGAGGGAAGAGGTGAGAACTACCGAGGGACCGTGTCTGTCACCGTGTCTGGGAAAACCTGTCAGCGCTGGAGTGAGCAGACCCCTCATAAGCACAACAGGACGCCAGAAAATTTCCCTTGCAAGTATGTCCCTCCCGCCTCCTTTCCTGCCCTGGTAACTGTGGGCCTGCGAAGTCCATTGACTCTACCTTGGTTGTACCATAAAGGATTCATCAGGTCACATGCAAGGAAAGTGACATCCAGCAATGTTTTTCCTCTTTAAGTCTTTCTCAAAGTGTGCCCCACCAATACCATCAGGAATTTACCAGAAATGCAAAGTCTTGGGCTCAACTCTAGGGTTAGTAAGTCTGAGACCCTAAGGACAGTGTGGAACGTCCTCATTAGTCCTGCGTACAACACAGTGTTCAACACAGAACTAGAGACCTATCCCATGGCATGAAGACAAGGAATAGGTTGTAGCCATCAGCTCTTCTGGTCAGAGTCCATGATATGCTATGTGATGCCCAAGCTCCATGTAAGCTGGTACCTGTCAGTCATTCAGTGTGTGAGATTCTAGAGTATCAGTTATGTGCAGCACCCCCTCTAACACACATGTATACACCTTGCTTATTCAACTTTTGAAGAACAAAACTCATACTTATATTCTAGAAATCTGGAAGAAAATTACTGTCGTAACCCGGATGGAGAAACCGCTCCCTGGTGCTATACCACCGATGGAGATCTGAGGTGGGAATACTGTGAGATTCCGTCCTGTGACTCCTCTGCATCCTTGCCAGAACTTTCCGATTCCTCAGGTACGAGTGGGTCATGAGAGCTCACTGGGAGTCGGGTTGCTCTGTTCATGTCTTTGCTCAAATGGCCTCTTCGCAGAGCACTTGGTCTTGCTGTGGGCCAGAGTGCTGCTTGCGTGAGTTCAAGGACACTGTTTTCAACTCCTTGTTTGTCTAGTGGCTCAGGGTACAGACTTTATGAGTGTTTCCCAAGCTCTTGAAAATTTGACTTTCTGCAACAGTGTTTAGAAAGTTTCTTCTAAAAGTCAATGTGAACAAATCTTATTAGGGTTCTGTATTTCTGTTACATTGCTTACATGTCCAACTTTAATGATAGATCAGTCTGTATTTCTTTGGTTGCTCTTCACCTTCTGTATTGGGAAGCTCAGTTGGTAATGCACACACATTGTCTTCATCTTCTTGATGGAAGGCCTCCTTTGTTATGGTGTAACGTCTCCCCAAGTCTCTGAACATCCTCCTCATTCTGATTCTATCTTACTGATGTGAAGCCTTTGCCTATACTAGTGTTTGTGTGACTTATTCGCTTTCTTTTTTTATTTTTTATTGCACTATACACTCTCTTCCTCCCCTCTCCCCTTCTACCCTCTCCTGTGAACCCCCTTTATCCCAATTTCCTCAGGAGATCTTGTCTTTTTTACCGTTCTATGTAGATCCATGTATGTCTCTCTTAGGGTCCTCTTTGTTATATAGTTTCTCTGAGGTTGTGGCCTGCAGGCTGTTTTTTCTTTGCTGTATGTATAAAAGCCACTTATGGGTGAATACATATTATATTTGTCTTACTGGGTCTGGGTTACCTCACTCAGTTTGTTTTTTTCTAGAGCCATACATTTGCCTGCAAATTTCAAGACATCATCATTATTATTATTTATTTGCTGTGTAGTACTCCATTGTGTAAATGTACCACATTTTCTTTATCCATTCTTCATTTGAGGTTGTTTCCAGATTCTGGCTATTACAAATAATGCTACTATGAACATAGTTGAGCATGTGTGCTTGTGGTATGATTGGGCATCTTTTGGGCACATACACCTAACGGTGGTATTGCTGGGTCTTGAGGTAGATTGTTTTCTAATTTTCTGAGAAATCTCCATACTGATTTCCAAAGAAGCTGTACAAGTTTACCTTCTAACTGAGATGTACACATTTATACAATTGCATGTGGTTGGCTTTGAGCCCATTGTTAAGGAAGTTGTTCTGTTCCCTGCTTCATGGCCACCATTTATCCTTTCTCTTTTTTTGTGTCACGTGGAACACAATTACTCAACTATATTTTAGTTTGCCTGTTACTCCCTTAGCTGTGTCACCTGCTGATCCAGCCACTGAAGACATTCCTCGTCTCCGATGCTGTAGGTTTGGCTCCTTGAACTTCTATTTTGTTACTATTTTTAGAAGTTTCTACCTCTGCTAAAATTCTCCTTTTATCCTCCTTGGCCATCTTCAGCAGAAGACCCACCAACAACTAACCAAGACTATTTCACACCCCTGACCTGATAGTGCTGGACTGTGATCATTGCTAAGGAGCAACAGCTCTTCGTGTGCCCTCGATGCAGGGCCACCTTGTGCTCCATCTCCAGAAGTTCAAGGCTTTGGTGTCCTATGAGCAAAGAGAGGGTCTAGGGAAGTAGGCAAGCATGTCAGGTCTGTCATTTGCCCAGTCCCACCTGCTGCCCTCACCATGGAGCCCCAGCCCACTTGTCCTCATGACCACCTGGTAGTCATAGTAATTTGATAAATTACTTATCAAAATAACTTTTATACAATGACATTTCCAGTTAGCAGTACTCTGGCCTCTTTTGTTGCTCTTCTAAGGGTTTTTGTTTTGCTTTCATAATATGTTCTACACTATAAATCTTGTGTTTGTGACTGGACTATGCATGTGTACGCATGTACATACGTGTGTGTGTGTGTGTGTGTGTGTGTGATGTCCAACTACCTGTTAATATGGTAAATGAGCAGTGGAATTCCCACCCTGCTTTACTGTGCGTCATAAATCAGTGCCCAGGTCTGTCTGCTCCAAGCCTTATTTGTTCCCCTTCCTTCTGTTTTAATTTTAGTTCTACCAGAGCAGACACCTGTGGTCCAGGAATGCTACCAAGGCAATGGGCAGAGCTATCGGGGCACATCGTCCACTACCATCACAGGGAAAAAGTGCCAGTCCTGGGCATCTATGACCCCACACCGGCATCAGAAGACCCCAGAGAAGTTCCCAAATGCGTATGTCTTTGATTTTAACCATGAGAGAGAGCAATAGCTGACTGAGGTTTCCCCACAGTGACCCATGCTCTAAACCAAAGTCTTTGAACCAAAGTTCTCTGAGATGGGCACATGGGCAGCCTATATCAGGAACTCGGTTTTGGCAAAAAGGGCCTGAGAGAAGAGAAGCCACCTACTGGCTCCCTTTTCTAAGAAAAGGCAATGGGTGGTACGGTCCTGTTGGTGGAAACCTGGAGAGAACAAGTCACCATAAAGCTTAGAAATGATACCATCCCCCAACATGCGCTAAAGATCAAGCCATCTCTCAGCATTGGGATGTGTCACTCCAATGGAAACCACTGGAGTGGTGTTTGAGTTTGCCTTTGTTCTTAGCTTCCAGGCCAACCTTCCTAGCTGCACCTGCATCTCTATGTCTCTCAGTACACTCCCCGGGGCCGGAGCGCAGTGCTCTGAAGGGGTGTGGGTTACCAGAGAGTACCAGTGTTGGTGGCCACTGCATTAGACAATGAAAGGAAGGGAGGAGGAGAGTGAGGGAGACAAAGAAAGAATGGAAGAAGGGAAAGAGGAATGGACAGAGAGAAGGGAGGGAGGAAAAGAACAAAGGACAGAAGAAAAGGAAAGGCCTCGAGTTTGGAAATGAAGTACTGGCCGTCTTTACTGGAAGGACACATGACTAATGGACACAGACAGTCCTGACCACTGAGCGAGTCTGCATGTTCAAAGAGCATCTGGTCTACATGAGGCCGACATTCAAGTCATTGCACGTCTACACTAGCTACACTTAACTAACAACGAAACTTTAAACATCATCAGCAATAACATGAAAACCACAAAGTACTTAGAGAAAATTTTAAAGTAGCATACCTAAGAACTGCAACTGTATAGCTTAAACGTTGTTATGGGGAAAATTAGGAGCTAAATAAAGAGAGATACTCTATAGCAATCAGAAGACTGAATATCTATCAGTCCCTTACCAAGTTAGGCTTTGGAGTCAGCCCACAAACTCTAGCAGTCTGTTTTTGGAAAAAGTAGCAACATTGACAGGCAAATGTCTCAGAATTATCAAGCTAATGTTTAAATGAGCAGTTCTGGGGTTGTCACTGAAGCCCACAGAAGCACTGTGATCAAGACACGATAGTGCCATGGTGTCGGCAGGAAGGGACAGAGACAAAGGAAATGGGGGCAGGGCAGAAACACACTCTGGCTCATGTGGACAAATGTTTTCCCAGTGCAGGAGGCAAAGCAGCTGAATGCATAAGGGGCGTCTTTTTCCAGAATGATCCAGCATAACAAAAGCTGTGTAGATAAACAATGCCCCCAACCCGAGCCCCAAACAAAGCAAGATATTGATGTATTTGTGTTTGTTTTTTAAAATCTAAAATTACATTTCAAGATCTATGTTGGGGAAAAGTATTTAACAGAGTATCAAAGGAGACTATTATGATGCCTGCTTTTACATTTATACAATGTAAATATATTGCATTGTACATTTTTATATAAATTGTACATTATGATATAATTCACACTGATACAATGTAAATATATTATAACCATACGCAATATAAATATATTTACATTGTCTCGGTTCTGGTTAAAATACATGACGATGCATGTGTCTTCGGTGGGATGTTTCAAAGGTACCTTGCTAACACTGTTGTAACAAAATTGAGAAGGAGCTGAATTCCTCCTCCATTGACGACCGCGCTATCTTGGGATTTGCAGCGGCTTAGAAATGAACTACTGCAGGAACCCGGATGGGGACAAGGGCCCTTGGTGCTACACCACTGACCCGAGCGTCAGGTGGGAATACTGCAACCTGAGGAGATGCTCTGAGACAGGAGGGGGCGCTGCAGAGCCTCCCGTGGTCCCCCAAGTTCCAGATGTGGAGGCCACCTCTGAGCCAGGTAAGGAGCGGGTGATCAGACCTCTGTGGGCAGATGTGGACACTGGACACAGAGGAAGTGGTACTGATGTGTGCGCTCCCACACTGTGTAGGACACCCATGTGGGCTGAGGGTCTGCTGTGTGGAATGAGCCTCAGCGCCATCTTGGGGCGGGTGGGGAGGTGATCCTTGGCAGAAGGTGGAGGGACAGCTTCCTAAGGTGCCCTGTGAACCCTCCAGGTATTCTAACTATTCACACTGTTGTAAAGCTGGGCTTTCCTGTCTTCTAGCCTGAATTCCCCTTCTAAAACGTTCTACCAATGATGAGATTGTTTCCAACCCTGTGCCTGTAAACATTTCTGGCAACTTCTTAAGCCAAATAGCAAGTCTTGCTAATTGTCAGTGTGTCGGTGTTTGCTGAGAGCCTGGCTCTACCACTAGAGGGCAACCCAACACATTAGAGCAGTGGTTCTCAACCTGTGGGTCTAGACCTCTTTGGGGTCTAATGACCTTTTCAGGGGTTGCCTATGACCTTACATTATGATTCATAACTGTAGTAAAACAAGTTATGAAGAAGCAACGGAAATAATTTTATGGTTGGGGGTCACCCTAACATGAGGAACGGTATTAAAGAAAGGGTTGTAGCATTGGGAAGGCTGAAAACCACTGTATTAGAGCAAGCTACCACTGACACATTTATGCCATACCATGCTTGGACTTCCCAAGGGTACAAATCTCCCTCTTCCTACAGACTGCATGATTGGGGTTGGTAAAGACTATCGAGGCAAAATAGCTGTCACCGCGACTGGCACCCCCTGCCAGGAATGGGCTGCCCAGGAACCCCACCCTCACAGCATCTTCACCCCGCTGTCAAACCCAAAGGCGGGTCTGGAAAAGAATGTAAGCTACTCTGGTTCATGTTCTGTTCTGCATTTTCCCGACATCAGCTTCTTGAACAGATTCAATTTGGGGTTACACCAAATTGGCCAGGGCTGATCTTTGATGTTAAGGGGAAAGCAAGGGAGGGGAAATTTGGAGTAGGTCGGGGTTAGGGGACAAAGCTGAGGCCACAACTGGGTGTCCTCCAGTTTGACCCCATTCTGATACTGTCTGGGCAGAACCAGATGTCACGGCTCCTGGGGTAACTACTGTGGAGAGAGGTGGCAGGCACTGCAGGGGAGGGGTGTGGAGACAGGAGGACTCTTGACCTCTCTGGGTACATCATTCGCCAGCTCCCCACAATGCCTTGGAATTTCTTTGAACATGTATTTTTTTTTAATGGAAGCTTTGTTATGTTGGTGTGGTTGTTCATAGTACTGACTTTGGTGACCAGAACAACCTTCAGGCTCTCTCCTTCTGTCGGGGGTCAGAGCATACAGCAAAAGGTCACAATTCTTTGCTCACAGGAGGTTCTACTAAACACCCTCAACCCCCACATCCCTAGCCCCTCTAGATGCTCTCTTGCTCACTTCATTAGAGCAAAAGATGCTCTTGTCAATCAAGGAAGACACAAAGGCTTTAGGAGCTGTGTCTGATGCTCCTCTGGATATAGGATAGGGCGCAGGAGTCCGGAAGCACAGAGCAGAGACCACACTTGTACTTACACACTTGTATGACACTATCAGAGAAAACATAGCCCCATGGAGGGCACAAACATTTTTAATCAGCGATAAGGCCTCATGGGCCACAGGATTACTAAAGCTAACCAATGACAAGACAGCCAGGAATGGTCCACTGTCCCTGATGGCTGGCTTTCTTACATCTGGCCCAGGGAGTGGCTTCCTAGCTGGAACTTGGTTTGAGCAGAGACATGACCAGTGACAGTCTGATACTTTATAAACACTAATTATCAAAACCAACTATCAAAAGGTAAGATGGGAAGAAAGCAAAAGGACAGTCCCTTCCACCCTGTGAGAAGGTTTATGTCTCTACATCTGGATTCCCCTCCACCCCGGGAGAGCCTCCCCTCAAACGCCTGTCTCTTTTCAGTACTGCCGGAACCCGGACGGCGATGTCAATGGTCCTTGGTGCTACACAACAAACCCCAGAAAACTTTATGATTACTGTGATGTCCCCGTGTGTCGTAAGTTCCTCCTACTGCCCTTCGTCCCCCTTCCTCTCTTCTCCCCTCTTTCCTTCTTTGGTAAAGAAACCACTTTCCAGAACGTAGAGCGGCCATCTTCTTCAAGAGGATGTACAGAAAACAAACAGGCACCACAGACAGGCTTGGGCAGAGTGCCTCTGAGAAGACAATGGCTGCCTCTTACCCTGGGCCCTCAGCCAAACATCTGGAATCTGCCTATTATGGTCCTTGCCCCATATCAGCTAAACTTAATACTAAATCCTCAAAGTGTAGAAGGGAACGAATGAATCAGCTTCAGGAGGCCTTCCAGGAACTCTTCCACATCGGACTGGAGATGCACACAGAACAGGTTCCGAGGCGCTGGACTAGGACGTGCGTTAGCTATTCTGTTGCTGCTACAGTGAAAATACCATGATGGAGAGCAACTTAAGGACGCAGTCACAGCTCACAACTCCAAGGAATGAGACATCCACAATGGCAGAGACTGCAGAATGACGGCAGGAGCAGAGACTCATGGACCACGACAACTGCACCCAGAGAAGCAGAGAGTGAACTGGAGGAGGCTGAAGTAATGAACTCTCTAGGCCCAACCCTAGAGATGCACTTCCTTCAACAAGCCTCCACATCTCACAAGTTCTTTGACAACTCCACCACCTGGGAATCAGTGTTCACATCCACGAGCCCTTGAGGGACATTTCTCATTTAAAGCACCGAAGATATCTTCATCTTCAGCATCAGAGAAGGGGGAAAATACGCACATATATTGAAAGCTTACAAAATATCTTCCTCAAATCTCATTGAAAAGAATGCAGATATTTCTATTAACCTCACTATCCCCCACTATGGATTTCCTACTCACTCACCACCTAACTTAGAGATGCCATGTTGGGTTCCATCCTTGGTGATTTGAGACTCTTGGGGAGGAAGAGGCTGGGACCTGGGACAAGGGAGTTGACATTAGTTCTTGAGATCGGGGTAACAAATGGACAGCTGAGTCTGCAGGTAAAGCTGCTTCTGCCCTGGGCTCTCCTGCTCTGCGGTCAGAACCCATCACTGTGAACTCTTCTTTGTCCCAGTGTGCTTGCCTGGAGGAGGGTATGGTTGGGCCCGGAGGGAGGGGCTTAGTTCGCAAAGCTTTCCCAGGCTGGCTGTGTCCCTGGTATTCTGGGGGCAGCGGTTAGGGGCAGCGGTTAGGAGCATGTAGGTGGCTCTTCAGTGGAACAGGGGATAGAGGGAGAGGTGATGGGCAGGTTCTACTTGCCAGTGTTACTATAAGAGTTAGGGAAATGGATAGAGAGAGACCTTTTTCTCTACTGGGGGCTTCTGTATATTTATAAGACACTGTCTTGGTGGCCTCTTTACTTGAAAGTTCCTAAGGTGTCAGTGTCTCTCAATCTCCGCTCTCAGTTTCTATCCTTTGTGTGCCCTTCCGCCATTGTCTTCCCCTCCCCAGCACAGGCTGCCCTTACGTGGTGGTATGGCATTCAGACCTTGGGCTCCTGGCTTCACAGATCCCTGATCCCCTCACCTCTGATCCTCTCTGGAAAAGCCTTGGATACCAGAGTGTCTTTCTCCATATGAGTCAATAGTCAAGTCTTGGTACCCAAAGCCACATCCCATGATGCCAAGCCTCAGATACTCTCCATAATTCCTCCATGCCTTCAAAACAAGTACCACATGGGAGGTGCTTAAACACAATTTGCCAAGTTCCACTGCCAGCCTGATGTGCAGCTTTACCCCACCCCCACCCAGAACAGACTACAACTCCCATATGCTGATCTGAGGAGAGAGTCTCCAGGGGGTTCCACCTCAAAGATGCTGGTATCTTGTTAATCACAGCTGACCATCATTGATTATCCAAACAAAGCAAAGGTTTCACTTCACAGATTCCCAATTCAAAATATTACATAAATAGGGCCAGTAGCGTCTTTGAGGGACTCTCAGACCCCCCTCTGAAATGTCACAAGCCAGGTCTTCATTTTTGTTGACAGGTTTCTGTCACACACGGTCCTGTAGCCATTCAGTCCCAACAAAACACACAGAGGTCTACATTAATCATAAACTGATGGGCCTAGTAGCTCAGGCTTTTTATTAACTAATTCTTACATCTTACAGTAGCCCATAATTCTTGTCTGTCCTAGCCATGTGGCTTGGTACCTTCATCAGTGAGGCATTTTCATCTTGCTTCCTCTGTGTCTGGGTGACAACTGTAGACTGCATCTTTCCTCTTCCCAGAATTCTCCTGTTCTCATTGACCGCCTCTATTTTCTGCCTGGCCACCCTGGTTCTATTTCCTGCCTGGCTACTGGCCAATCAGCGTTCAGTTAAAATACAAGTGACAGGGTACAGACCATTGTCCCATAGCACAGTTTTCTCAACATTCTTGTCTCCTAAGTGTCCATGGAATTGCTCCTTAAGCTCTAGCACAAATCCGCAAAATCCTTCCACAATCCTCCCCAATATGACACGCTCAGGTCTGCCACAGTGATCGCCTACTGACTGGTACCAATGTCTATTCTAGTTAGTTTCTCTGTTGCCATGATTAAACACCATAACCCAAAGCAACCTGGAGAAGAAAAGGGTTTCTTTGGCTTACCCTTTTGTATTACAATCCATCACTGAGGGAAGCAAGGCAGGAGCTCAAGACAGAAACCGGAAGACGGGAACTGAAGCAGAGACCATGAGAGGACACCATTTACGGGCTTGCTCCTAACGACTGGCTCAGCCTGCCTGTACCACGCAGGACCACATGCCCAGGGGATGGCACCACCCACAGTGGGCTGAGCCCTACTGCGTCAATCATTAATCAAGATAATGCCCCCCAGATGTACCCAAAGGCCTATCTGATGGAGGCAACTCCTCAGCTGAGAGTCCCTCTTCCCAGGCAACTGTAGTTTCTGACAACACTAGCCTGCGTGTGCGCGAGGCTGAAGTGCAAGGCACAGAGGCAGCCACTGAGATGAGCTTTAGTGAGGGGGCTCCCGTCACAATGCAGCTATGTTTGAAAAGCCTTCCCTACGTAGATCTTCAGAACAGGCCACGGCAAATAGAAAGCGGATAATTCAGGGTCCAGCCTCTCCAGAGTAGGGACTCTCTGGTTGACTAAGGCTGAAGGAATTTCTTCTGGGGAATGCCATGAACAATGCTTCCAGATGCCTTTCTGAAGACTCAGGGGCTGCAGGCCACCAAGAAGTGTTTGTGAATATCCCCTGCACCCCTCTAGTGGGAGTTGCCAAAGACGGACGCAGACCCTGCTGTCTAGTTAACTGGTAGGCTGGCTGATGAGAGGGAGCATATGCAGGAGGTAAACAGAGAGGAAAAGCAGGTAGGGACACGTGGGTTGATTGATAGTGGTTGATTACAGTAGGCTGTTTGGGGTAGTGTGCAGGGTGGGGTGGGGGAGGGGGAGTTGGGTCTGTGCTGAACCAGCAGAGAGAAGGTAAAATTGAGCTGAGAACAGTGCATTTGCTATCTACACATACAGACAGATAGATACAGATAGACACACAACGCACACAGATACACAAGAAAAAAAACACACTGTCTTTCAGTATGGAAGAAGAGCTATGGCCTTCAGGAGACCTGTGGTCGGGAATTTTGACACTGCAACAGGATGCTGTGTCATCAATAGATGTGCCACATCTGGAGCTGTCCTGAGATTCTTGGGGGCTGAAGGCTGCAGGCTGGGCTTGCCACATAGATGGTGTTGACAAGCAAAGCTTGGTGTCCTAAATACAATATATCTAGTATATTATAGAAAACTATTTATGTTTGTCAATCAAAGTGCAGCAAGAAAAGCTCTTATTTTAATTCAATGCTACACCAATTAAATTAACCAATTAGAATTTAGAGCTTCTTCAGAGGAGAGGGTCCTGTGCTGCCCGCACTACTTTTGAATGTCAGGGGAACTGTTCCAAAGGTTGCCTATGACTCTGGGGATGCCACAAACTTGGTACCTGGCCGCAGGCCATGCCTTTTGCAGGACTCTTTGACAGAACTAGGATGTTTGCCTGCATGTGACCTTCTTCTCCTGCGTCATTTCATAGCACCAGCGCCATACGAGTGTGGGAAGCCTCGCGTGGAGCCAAAGAAATGCTCTGGGAGGATAGTGGGCGGCTGCGTGGCCTATCCACACTCCTGGCCCTGGCAAATCAGCCTTCGAACCAGGTAAGAGTTCACAGGCGCGTTCTCCCACCTGCCTGTGTGAGCCTCACGCAGCTGTCATGCTAAACCAAAGCTGGTGAACGTCACCACCTTCCTCTGCGTCCTTCTACGGCGTAAAGACAGCGTCATAAACTTTCAAAAGCCACCTTCTTAGGTTCTCTGCTTTGAAACTGACCAAAAATGGTATTTAAAGAAAAATAAACTGTGAGCTGCTCTCGTTAAACTACACAAAATGATGTCATTCCCAGAGAACATGGAGGTGCTTTAGGGGGTACGTGCACCCACTGGCTGTTGTAAAATGAAAGGAATATCTTCACAGACACGACACTATGCAGGTGTGGGCTCACGAAGGGGTTTGCCTGCTGGAGATGTAGGGGTTTGACAATACTATGTGCCTTTTTGTGACCCCCTTGAATTTAACATAGAGGCTGTTTATATCCTCACAAATATGTGAACAAGCCAGCATGTGACTGTCCTGGTTTAAGAATGATGGAATCTGAGCCTGTGGGAGTAGGGCTGAGTGTGGCAGAAAACATCTGTAGGCCTTAATTCACTCTTCCTGGGCATGGCTTCTAAAGTATACATGTACAGCAGGCTCAACACGGGTGTGTTGGCTTGCCTGGCTCACTTCCAGACCTCTGTGCATGCTCAATTGCTGTTCACAGTCCCCTCTGCGGATTTGCAGAATGCCACTGACAGATGTGGGCATGGTTGGTTGCACTCTGTTACTGGGTATTTTTTTTTTAGAGATTTATTTTTATTTTATTTATATGAATGTTTGCCTGCTTGTATGAATGTATACCATGCATACATGGTGCCCCCTGTTGACCAGCAGGGGGCAGTATACCCCTTGGAACTGGATCTACTGATGGGCATGAGCCACTATGTTGGTGCTGAGAACCACACTTGGCTCCTCTGGAAGAACAGTCCATTTTCTTAACCTCTGAGCCATCTCTCCAGCGCAGAGCTTGTCTGCCTTTTCACTGGCCTCATCCTACACAGTAAGCTGTTTGCATTCAGGCCATTCTACCCTGGTTGGGAGCTGGTGATCTTGTCATCCTGAATTATTGCTCTTGGGGTCATATTTGGCTTCTCAAGGGATGATCCATGAAGACTTTTTGTAAAACTCTAGCTAAGACGAAATAAAGGCAGCAGCCTCAAGGGTGGGTTTTGACTGGTGGTTTATGTTGGGGTTGAGGGTTAATAGGTCAAAGTGCAGGCACAGGACCACACTGGAGCCACCGCCTCTGCTTCATGGAGACAAGTGACACCCAATACTTCCCCAGATATCTTCAGAGTTGGGTAGCTAGATGGTGCAGTGTCCCGACTGTTCTGTACACAGGCTGGCAGCCCCTTCTTCTGGGAATGAACTTGTCTTTCTGATTTTCTGTGCTATTGGATGAAACAAAACATCCAGCTTTAACCGGAAGTTCTCGCTTTCGCCCCTAGACTCACTGGACAGCACTTCTGTGGAGGAACTTTGATATCCCCGGAGTGGGTGTTGACTGCTGCACACTGCTTGGAGAAGTACGCTTCGTGGGTAACTGGTGTGAGGTCTCCTTCTAAAGACTGACACCCTTCTTCCCTCCTCCCCTCTGTCATTCCCTCCTCTCCTCCCACCCTGCCACCCTGCCTTCCAGGGTAGTGGCATAAGAGACCCAGGAGTATGTATGCAGAAGTCCACAGCAATCACCAGGTCAACCAGGCAGGAGGGAAACAGTTCTAAAGAAAATCTATCTGCCAAGGATGCAGAACAGGGCCCGGGCCTGGAGAAACGGATCTGCTCAGTGGCAGGCACTGGTCCTATCAAGGTCAAGAACATCACAGGTTCAAATTTCTTGTCATCCAGGAGTCACAGACGCTGGTGGCTGCATGTGTTGGCTGCATGTGTATGGCACAGGATGGCACCAGGGAAAGGTCTGGACTATGTTTTACTCCCAATGTCACCATCTTTTCAGATCTTCAAGACCCGCATTCTACAAGGTGGTCCTGGGTGCGCATGAAGAAAATATTCGTGGGTCAGATGTCCAGCAAATAGAAGTAGCCAAGCTGTTCTTGGAGCCCACCCGAGCCGACATTGCCCTGCTGAAGCTAACCCGGTACGCATTCCCTGGGGACGGCACCCCAAGCTGAGTGAAGACGGTGGTTTATGGCTGGGTTTTATGAGCGACGACCATGTGTGGGGTTAGAGAAGTGCTGTTGAGGATGCAAAAGCATGGGCGTTTAGAAAAAATGGGCCGACGTCATCAGAAACCAGAATCCAGTCTAGTTCTGCAAACCCACAGGCACACTCCTGAAGAGGGAATCAGGACTCTGGTTCCTCTCGTGAAGAGTTAAAATGTAAAGTGGCCTATCACCTCAGCATCTCCCACTCCTAATGCTGACAAGCATTCACCATCAGTTACCCCAAGCTGACAAAGGCTATCTTGATGCAGTGTGCTGAGAGAATCAAATGAGATTATGTATCTCAAAGCACTTTTAAAACTACAAACATATGCCTGGCATAGTGGCCCATGCCTGTGATCTCAGCACTAGAGAGGCAGAGGCAGGTGGATCTCTATGAATTTGAGGCTAGCCTTGTTTACTGAGTGAGTTCCAGGAAAGCCAGGGCTATGTAAAGAGACCCCCTCTCAACAAACCAAAACAATAACAAAAATAACATCCCACAGATGTTGAGGGGCTGGAGAGATAACTCAGGAGTTAAAAGGGCTTGCTGCTTATTTTTTAGAGACTAGAGTTTGGGTCATAGCATCTTTATCAAGTAGAGCTCAACCCACCTGTAACTTCAGCTCCAAGGGATCTAACACCCTCTTCTGGCCTCTGCTGGCATCCCATGCACGTGTGTGCACGTGCATATATTAAAAAAACAAACAAACAAATAAACCCACATAGGAACAAGCAGAATGAAACAAGAAACAGTTCACAAACACAGGTTGTACCTCTGTTCTTTTCTTTGGCCCTGTTTTCCCTGCTGAAGTGTGTGTGTATGTGTGTGTGTGTGTGTGTGTGTGTGTGTGTGTGTGTTTTAAAGCCTAACACTGGGTAATTAGGCTTGTGCCATAGAGTTAGGAATGTTTGGAAACAGGTCCCCGTGGACACAACTCACAAGCAGTAAGCTATTTTGAGAGATACTCCTTCGGGATGGGCAGCAGGCACGTGGATCACATTAGCTGTGCCTGATGGGTTCCAGATATTAGGGAGAGGATTGTGGAAGTGTCAGGAGCTGGTCCAGCTAGGGCAGACTGCTGGAGGGAGCATTTCTAGGCTGTAAACTGATGTCTTGGGTCGTTTGGATGCACCAGAAGAATGGGCATCCATAAAGCAGCTCACCTCCCTCATGTTCCCCAGAAACTTCGCTTGCATCCCACCAAATGAGCAAAGTAAGACCTCCTGTCCTTGAGGTCCTCTCAGATTTCCAGGGCAATCTGATGGCTCGAATAAGTAATTCAGCCAATAGAAGGATCGTGTTCTCTGACAGCCTGATATTTTTTTTGGGGGGGGGTGGTTTACTTCATCCTCTCCACACCTCACAGCCTGAGGGCCTGAGGTCTTTGGTGTCCCTCACAGGAGCCTGTGAATGATATCCCTGAGAGAGGCTGGGTCTGCTTTGGTCATTCTGGGAAAATGCGTCTTCCCCGAAGCTGGAGATAGTGTGGATTCTTTATGAGAACAGGGCATTTCTCTTTTCCAGTCGTTTTCCCTCTTGAACTCACTAAGGTCTGAGAAACCAAAGTCAGAACTCTTGTACATCCATGAACCTCTATGCAGGTGAAGGTTCCTTGGAAACTGGGCCACTTTGCTTCTGCAGAGAGCTTACTTCGAACCCTCGCTTGCTTGGTGCCCGCCCTTTGCCTGGATTCTTATAATCATTTTAACTGATGAGGAGATTTGGGACCCCGAAATGGTGGAGCCCCTTGTCCTGGACAAATACCTTTTGGCCTTAGCGTAGCTGGGTGGCATCTAGATGGTCCATCCACAGAACGGCACCACCTTAAATTAGTAAACCATAGACCATAGAAGAGCTCTAAGGAGAGGGCTCAGTTGGCAAAGGGCTTGCCACATAAGCATGGGGACCCACACTCAGACGTCCAGCATCATGTAAAAAGGTTGACCTGAAGATGCACACCTGCAACTCCAGCACCAGGGAGGCAGAGACAGGAGGATCCTGCAGCTCACTGCAGCCAGGCTCACCAACTCAGTGAATCTCAGGTTCAGGGAAGACCCTGTCTCAAAGCAACTGAAGAAGAGTCCCAATGCCAACCTTTGGCCTCTATCTGCAAATGCCCAAGTGTGCATTTGGTACCTGCATGGACACACATGCATAAACATACACACCCTCCCAGACGATTGATCGTTTAGCTCATAGGACATTTTAGGGCACTGTGGGGTTGAAGAGTTTTCTGTATTGTTCCGTGTCAGTGAAGTAGAGAAATACCAGCTCAGAGGATGCTGGGACATCGAGGCAGGTGATTCATGGCAGCGGGTGAGCTGCAGGTGAACAGGGGAGGCCTCCAGCAGAGTAGCGGATGTAACATTTCATGCTCACTTTTCAGCCCAGCCATCATCACAGATAAAGTCATTCCAGCTTGTCTGCCATCTCCAAATTACGTGGTTGCCGGCGGGATGCTGTGCTACATCACTGGCTGGGGAGAAACTCAAGGTGAGATAAACTGACTTTGACCTACAGTCTCTAGGACAGAGGTAACAGTGGGGAGCAAATTGTACAAGGTCCTGCATGGGAATGCTGTCCAGCCCCTTTCTGGATCTGTCTGGCCACTTGCTACATCTCGATCGTCGGTCACCAAGATGTGAGGAAGAGGGAGACCTGCTCCTTAGACCCTTAACCTTCAAATGTCCTTTGTTAGGGGAGGGGCTTGGGCACAACCCACCAGTTAGCACTTTTCATGTGACTTTACTGTTTTGAGTTCTCAAATATGATGTAACACAATAGCAGCAAATATTGAGGCTAAACTAGCTGTCTCCCCGAATAATCACACACTTACTGTGTGTGAAAGGCGTCAGAGAGGGGACAAGCTGGCAGTCTGGGGAGGAGAGAAAGGCCTCAGATGTCTAAGATATAGCTGATGGAGTTACAGCTGGAAAGAAACCTCATGTAGGCTCCACTATCACAGTCTGTGCTTACTTGTGGGGGGGGCTCTTCCTTCTCTCTTCATGTATGCCTAATGACGACTAGATCCAGCAAGCTGCCTCAGCTGTGGTAGCACTAAAGCCACCTTACAAACATGGGCTCCCTCTCAGCACATACATGAGGCATGTGCTGGTTCCGGAGAAGACCTTCTTTCAAAGAAGGATTTTGTGACTTACAAACACACAAGCAGAACCACTAGTCTAGATTATTCCAAACTTGACTTCCTCTATTACACCGACCTCCAGTCTCCCTTACCACACTTCTGATTCTGCAACACTGAGGTCAAGGAAGGGGAACCTGGGAAACTGACATGTCCCAAGGAAGTGTTAGATTGTTCTTAGTGCTTTGCAAAAAAAATTTTTTTTCTTTATGTAAACGAGGAGCCTGGTGCTCAGAGACATATGGTCCCACAGCAGGGATACAGGGCTGTTCCTGGCTGCAGACCTGGAGAGGAGCCCAGGTTGCCAGCTGTGGATAATGAGGGACATCCCACTGATGATGTCCCAGGCTGAGGGCATGCTGCAGGGCTGTGGTGGGGGAGGTAGTGAGAAATAAAGCCGAATGTTGCATGTGTTCTGTATGTCATAAATGCCACTCTTGAACACGGAGCACAGCTGTAGCCAGTGTGGTTCTTCCCCGCAAGCCACAGAAAATCCAACTTGAATTAAGCAAGAGTGAAGGGAATTCCTAGTGCTATAGACAGTCAGTTGGCTCTTGTGACAGACAAGGCCTCAGACTCTGTTTAGAACCTTCTAGGTGTCACTCTGGCCACACAGAGTGTCACCTTCCTTGTGGCTGCACATGTTGAGTTAATATTGGCTCTGTCATTGGAAATTAAGGATGCCCCTTTTCTCACGGTGGCAACAATAACCTGCCTAGGTTGAGAAGTACAGACCCTGGCCAAGAGCCACTTCTGAACCAGTTTCGCCTGGCTCAGACCTGTGCTACATGGTCTGCTTTAAAGCTGGAACAAGGCTCACTCATACTTAGTAGGAACAAAGAGTAGGTCCCCCGACAGACCTATGGAATGTTAGGCGAAAGGCTTCTAAGGAACCAGAAAAAAAAATCAACTTTGTGATTGATCTTAACGTCAACTTGACTAGAGTCACCTGTGAGAGACAGCTCTGTGAGGGCATTTCCAGTGGGTTTTGACTGAGGAGGAAGGTCCGCCCACAGCTGGAAGCCCAGATGGGTAATCCATGAGCATCAGCCCTCCCTTCGCTGCTTCCTGATCCCAAGATGTGAGCAGGCAGCCTGCTGCCACCGCTGCAAACTGCAGCTGTTGCCAGGCCACAACAGACCACACTGGAGCCAGAAACCAAAAGGAATAGTCATCCCTTTCGATCATGGGCTTGCTCACGGAAACAAGGAAAGTATCTTGATTAAAGATGGAGCCCAGCTCCCAAGTATCTGATATTAAGTTCTAGCTCCATGTCCCTGTGACACCGAGAAGTTAGCTAACTTCTGTAAGCATCAGTGTCTCCATTTGTAGTACTTTATAAGGGAATTGTGGGTATTAATATTATGATATAATTAATATACCAACATCAGTATCATAACACTAGCACCATAATCTCCATTGCCATCATCACCATCACTATCAATACCAGTATCTTTGCCTCATCATCACTATCAATACCAGTATCTTTGCCTCGCCATCACTATCAATACCAGTATCTTTGCCTCACCATCACTATCAATACCAGTATCTTTGCCTCAGCACCATCATCAGCATCATCACCATCACTTATCAATACCAGTATCTTTGCCTCAGCACCATCAGCACCATCATCACCATCACTATCAATACCAGTATCTTTGCCTCAGCACCATCAGCACCATCAGCACCATCAGCACCATCACTATCAATACCAGTATCTTTGCNCATCAGCACCATCAGCACCATCAGCACCATCACTATCAATACCAGTATCTTTGCCTCAGCACCATCAGCACCATCATCACCATCATCACCATCACTATCAATACCAGTATCTTTGCCTCAGCACCATCAGCAGCAATGTTTCTGTTTCACCATCCATCACCGTCACCGCAATCTTCGCCATGACACCACCACAACCAACATCCCCTCTTCCTCATCAGTATCATTTTCAGTATCAACACCACTAATTCATTGCATCATCACCATGGTCAGCATCTCTGTCATCACCATCATCTGCATCACCATCAACATCCCCACCTCACCGTCAGTGCCATCATCGCTATTACCATCCTCACACCACCAAAGTGTTGAGCTCGGCCGTGCCTGATTCCCCAAGCCCATTTCCTTTCCTTCCTATCCCACCACAGATTTCTGGCACTATCCCATACTGAGCTCGTTCTCATTCCTGGTCCTCCTGAGAAAATGATTCTCGGGACAGTAACTGAACTGAGTCACATAACTCTAGCTCCTCCAGCTCACTTACCGCTTTTTCTCCATATGCATAACGGCGTCAGGTCAATCAGCGCTCTTAGTTTCTTAGACCGGAATTCTCCCTCGCTTCACTTCACGCCCCGGACTTGATCGGGTTTTCGCATTTCAAAGCTGACTTGCTGTTGAGGCTGAGGACTCATTCAGGATGGTCCTTGCTGTCCCCCTCATTTTCAGGGGTCCTGCTAAAGCTAGACTTGGCCTGCTGGTCCCTCTCAGCCGAGTTTCTGACCTAAGCCAAGTCGTCCTCAGCCCCTAGAGATGCCTTCTTGACTTGGGCCACCGGATGGCAGCATATCTTCACAGACTACAGAAACTTCCAGTCACCCAAAGGTGATTTTTCTAGTTCAGAAAGTGAACCGCAGTAGCGGCACTGCACTAGATTTACGGTCAGTCAAGTATTTTAAGAGGGGGTGCCGCCTCCATCCCTGTCCTTGGTTCAAATAACGCCTACCACCCCATCTGGTTCCACACCCTTAAGTCTCTTCCAGCTCCTGCAATCACCAGACAGATTACACATTTTCTGAGCCCAAGACAAATCTAGTCACAGTGTCTGAGGAGGGACTGTCCATTAATTTTTGGCTGCTCCATGCTAGCAAGGCAAAGGTATGTTACAAAACTCTGAGCAAAGCTGGGCTTGCGGGCTGGAAAGCTGGGTGCTGTTCAGAATTGCAGAGAAATCCTGGGTAGGTCCCTCTGGACAAGGGCACTCCTGGTGGGTCTGCAGGGTCCAGTCTCAGGCTGGCTCACAGTAGCAGCAGCTTTTCATACAAAGAAGAAAAACAAACTCCTAAAACAAGCAAGGGAATGAGTGCCCCCTTCCTATAAGTGCCAAAGAAGTAGAAATTAGAGAATAAATCAGAATGATTTATGCCTACTACATTAGCTCATTTTTAAAAAGTTACAACATTTTACCAAGAGTGCAAAGTGGACCCTCATAAAGCTGTTAATGACTGATGTTTTCTAGTGGGGTTTTTAAAGCCATAGCAGTCTAGACAACAACCTAACCATAAATATGTGTCTGTCATGTCTGGGAACCGAGGCTTAAGAAAATACCATGTGATGAAAGTAAACTGTAGGGATAGAGATGTCATGCCTTTGTGAGCAGGAGGGGGCCAACGAGGATGGTAAAGAAGTGCATGGGCTCTGACCTCACCGTCCCACCTTCCAGGTAAACACCATGACCATACTAAGCCTCATTTCTTTAACTGCATGTCAAGAATCAAAGAGGTACCCACTTCCTGGAACTACTGCAAGAATTAAATGAAATTATACTATGCCACCAGCTTGTTCCTGGAACAGTTAATTCTTAGAAAAAGACATTATTTTTTTTAATGGTTGAGGGAGGCCATAAATATACACAACATAAAATGGACTGTTTGAAATGCCTGTAGTTCATTTACAATGTTGTGCAACCATTGTCATGTTTCCAGAACCTTTTCTTTATGGGAAACCCCATGGTCATTAAGCAACTACTCCCCATTAAGCTATCAGGGAGACTGGAGCATTGCTAACATGGCTGAGGCTGGCTGGGGAGATGGCTCAGTTGGTGTAGTGTTTGCCATGCAAGCATGAAGACCTGATTTGGATCCCCAGAGCCATAAATACGGACCCGGTGGTCTGTCTTTGTAACACCAGTTCTAGGGAGGTGGAAACACGTGGATCCTTAGGCTTGCTGGCCACCTGGAATAGCCTGCTAAGCATTTTCCAGGCCAGTGAGACCTTATCTCAAAAACATGTAATGGGGGTAACATCCCAAGGAATGATACCCGAGATTCATCTGGCCTACACACATACATACACACACACACACACACACACACACACACACACACACACAC
>LOEQ01000407.1:258170-273446 GCA_001685075.1 Bramus lutescens | reverse complement strand
CCCGTCTTCTACTGTAGCAATGGGGCACAATAAATATTATCCAGGAAACACTTTCTTCAGTTTTAAGGGAGACAAAATGCAACATTTTAATTCTACACAGGCCTCATAATGTCTTACGTGTTACACAATGTACGTCATTCTGTTCTAGAGGACCAGTGTGATAGCATGGAACAGAATGGAGACCATATCTGCTGGTCGATGAACAGCTGGGGTACCAGCATCTCTGCACAGAGTTTTACACCACACCAGATGATTCTCTCATCTCTTAGCAAACATTGCATCTCCCTGAAGGTATAATTAGGCATTATTGTCTTGTTGTGCTGAGGCTTGAACCCAGGACCTTATGCATGGCAGGGAAGTGCTCACCCCTGAGTTAGATAAGGACCCTCATTTCTTGAGACAAAGTCAAGCTCAAGCTGGTCTTGAACTCTCGATTCTCCTGTGTCGTCCTCCTGAGTGCTGGATTCTAGCACTCTAGCATACACTACCATACAAGGCATAGCTTTTGTTTCGTTTTTGCTTTTGTTTTGTTTTTGAGATAGGATTTCTCTGTAGCTTTGGAGCCAGTCCTGGAACTCACTCTGTAGATCAGGCTGGCTTCAAACTCACAGAGATCTGCCTCCCGAGTGCTGGAATTAAAGGTGTATGCTACCACCTCCTAGTCCTATTTTTTTTTTTTTTGTGTGTGTGTGTGGAAATGTCATCACAAATAAGGATGATGAAAGAAGAAATTAAGCTCAGCAGTGTGTGCTCACTCTTGAGAATATTCAACAAATTAAAAACCCAAACTGCAAACAACTGTCAGGTAGGCAAATAGAGAGCGAGGTTTTGAGAGCCCAGACCGTTGCTGGGAAGCTCAAGTTGCAAGCTGGCTGAGGACATCCCATGCACTTGTTGCATTCACAGATGGGACACCTGCAGTTGCTGCAATGGTAGTTAAATCGGGGCGTGAGGAAGGTCAGAGCTGCGCTCATGTTCCAGGCCGCCACCTGGTCGGACACAGGACAGCTGTAAACGTGGGTCTTAATTAGACTTTGCATCCTCATGAGAGCCAGAGGGGACTAGAAAATGCATTCCACTCTTATCTGTCAGTGAGCAGTTGCTGCTGGAGAGCAATGGAGAGGGAAAGCTGAAGCTCATCCAGATGCCCTGGGTCGCAGCTGATGAGGTGATAAGGGCAGCCACAGAGGAGGCTGTCTGCTTCCATGGAAACCACTATCCAGGGTAGGTGCATCAGGCAGAGCCTCTTCTTATCATAGCAAGATGGCGGTTGTGAGTCCCACCAGTAAGTTCAATGTCTATTGAGGTTTATAACTGAGGCTTTAATTGTTCAATGGGGAAAAAATTAAAGACCAAGAAACCAAATTAAAACACATCCATGTTCTTTCTATACACCACCATTACCACCATCATAAAAAATATTTGGTTAATTCATAGTAGCTAGTCAATTCAGTAGAACAGGAAGTGTCATCAGTTTGCCATCCTTCGCAGAAGTGGTCTGTCCTACAAGACATTGGCCTAAAGTCTTTCAGCTGTTTTTCTCAAGCACTACACTGGCAGAGAGCTTTTGTTGGAAGGGAAAGAAGACCCAAAGATACCACACTACATTAACTCGAAAACAGTTCATTAACAGATGTGGATTACATGCAATTATGTATAGAAATGAAAATGATTGATCATCCTGATGATAGACATTTTTCTGATGGTGAAGACAAACCAAATTTAAAAAAATAATCAAAGATGGGGAATGTACCTCAGCTAGCAGAATGTTTGCCCAGTATGTACAAAGTCCTGGGTTCCATCCTAACACACATAAACTGGGCTTGGTGGCATCTGGAATCCCAGCACTCAGGAGATAGAGGCAGGAGGATTTAAAAGTTAAGTGTTGTGGGATATTTGAGCAAACTGTGTAGAGATGTGTTCTGTTTTGCCTTGCCTGTATAAGTCATCTGATTGGTTTAATAAAGAGCTGAATGGCCAATAGCCAGGCAGAAGAAGTTAGGCAGGGCTTCCTGGCAGAAAGAGAAACTCAGGATAAATCCAGGCATGTGAGAGAGATGCCAGTGAGGCACAGAGGGGGTCGGACATACAAAATGGAGGACAAGTAAAACACAAACACACATACACACACATACACACACACATACACACACACGGCAGGATGCAGATTAATTGAAGCAGGTTAATTTAAGATATAAAAACTAGTTGGAAACAAGCCTAAGCTAAAAGCCAAGCTTTAGTTAATAATAACAGTAAGTCTCAATGTCATTGGTGCCTGGAGATCCAAAAAGAAAAGAAAATCTGACTACAGTTAAGGTCATACTCAGCTAAACAGCAATTTTGAAGTCAGTCTGGCTACAAATGATGTACAATCTCTCTGTCTCTCTCTCTGTGTGTGTGTGTGTGTGTGTGTGTGTGTATGTGTTGTGTGTGCCTGTCTCTGTCTTTTTCACCTTTCTCTCTTTCTTCCCACACATGCTCACATAGATGAAAAATGACCACAGCATCTAAAGTCACTTTCCATAGTCATGTGTGAACACAGAGAAATGATCCTCCTCTATGATGGGGACTTGCTCAGACAGCTGGAGTCCTGAAGCTCGGCTTTTGAAGAAATGATAAAGAATTTTAAAAGATGCAGCTTTCACTCTCTCCTGGATGTACCATCTGCTCCAAGTCCTGAAATAAAGTTTAGAGAAAAGTCCTAAGAAAGATCTGTAAATTGGTGTAGACAGACGCACATTCCACTTGGAAATCAAAGTATAAGATAGTCTCTGCCACACTGAGTAGAAACAATTGGCGGTGACAGGTGGCTGTGGGACAGAAAGCGCTTTCTTTCCAGGCTTCAGGATTCTGCTTTCTAGACAGCAACTCTTAGAGTTAGCGGCAAAGATCATTTCTTTTTCCCAAGTTCATTCTCGGACCATAAAAAGTAAGGTTTTCAGAGAACTGACTTTCAGAGCTGACCTCTCCAAAAGGCTCGTCAGCATTCTAGCCAGGGGCTGAGGAGATGTCAAGCCCAGCTGGGAAAGACTTTCCAAATGCTAATTCCACAGTCCCTCCCTGGTCCCTGGAGTCAAGGCTGAGTCCTTAAAATCGGAAGGAGCACTTGCTGGATGGAGGGGCTTCTGTTCATAGATGGAATTCTTTTTGGGAATTTTGAACTTCTTCTGGCCCATCAATTGCGCAGAGCTATGACTCTAAAAGCACTTACGAGGACAGTGGTTTGACGTCCAGACGTTGCATGAAAAGGTCAAGTGTGGCACAGAAAGGGATTGAAGTCCCCGTGTAGGGAAGTGGAGACAAGGAGCCCTGGGCTCACTGGCCAGGCAGCCTTGGATGCTTAGCAAACTGCAGGCCAGTGAGAGACCCTGTCCCAAGAAACAAAACAGATGGTGCTGAGCAAGGACACCATGCTGACCTCTGGTCTGCACATGGCTGGGAACACCCACACCGCGTGAGCACTTGTGCACACATGAACACACACAGATACACATAGATTGAGAGGGAGGGAGGGAGGGAGGGAAGGAGGGGCACAGAGAAGGAAGGAGGAAAGGAGGGAGAATTGCAAAGCTCAAAATTCTATAACATTCTTAAATTTTCACCCTTTAATCAAAATTGTGTACCTCTGAGGAAGGCAATTATGTTTCTCTCGTTCCTTTCCATTCCTTTCTCTGTTTAGTGGCCAGCAATTAATCAACATTAAATGCATACACACTGACACACCGATGGCTGGCTATTATTTAGCTTCTGCAGTGCTTTCTTAAAAGATCTATTTTTATTTGTGTGTGTGTGTGTGTGTCTGTCTGTGGAGGTCAGAAGAGGGCATCAGATAGCTTGGAGCTGGAGTCACAGGTATATGGGTGCTGGGAACTGAGCCTGCATCCTCTGGAAGAGCAGCGGGTCCTCGTAATCACTGAGCCATCTCTCCGGCCCCAGCTTCCATAGCTCTTAAGATACACTAACTGTGTCGTGGGCTATTTGTGTTTCTTTGAATTCATATTTACTTAGAAGCGTGCAATGTTCACATTAGTGAACGGAGGCCAAGAGGGAGAGTGTGTCACATGATGACAGAGGCAGAGATTGGAGGGAAACGAAGATGAGGGTGACCATAGAGAGGCTAGAGACGCCGCTCGTCGCTCAGAGGCTCGGAGAGGAGCCGCCCTGCACTGTGCTTTTAGAGGTCACCCTCCTTGCGTCAAGAGTGGGGGACGTAGGGAGGGGTGTCTGCTGTCCAGCCACCTGCCTGGTGGAGATTCATTACTGCAGTCCTGGGAGTCGGAAACACTTGAGGAAAAGGAAAGAAGCCCGTGTTTCTGCTCTTCGTCAGCCATCGCAGCAGGGTGGAATTGTACGTCATTTACCTTTTGTGCTCTGAGGGCTGGTGTTTCTGTAGTTTTTATCCAAGTAAGGTCTAACTGCTACTTTGGGAATTCATAAACCGGTGTCTAATGTTGATGAAGTCTCCTGTGCGTGTCTGCTCTGATCTCTTCCACACTAGCGGTATCTTTCCTGGCCCTTGGTATTCTCAGAGACGGACGGTTTCCTTCGTAAGCACAGGGACTGTGGAGAACCAGGCTTCCTGTAAAACCTTCACGGCACACCCAGAATACAGAAATATCTCCTGTGCTCCGATTCACACCTTGCTGGGGGTCCGAATGGCTTCCTTGTAGCTACAGCTGTGCTCTGTGGCAGAGGTCATCTGGCTGCTGACTGAGCATCTAGAGTCTTTTTCTATCCTTTCTTCCTCCTCCTGATCCCCACCCAGCAGCCCTCGAGTCCCAGAATATTGACCTCTACACCACCTCTAAAAGGAGCCATCCTCCTCCATCCCAGCCAGACTCCCCAGCTGCGAGCCAGGCTCTGGCGTCTCTCCCTCCTGTTGTATCCCAAAGCCTTACAAGTGTGAACAGCTCTCAGTCCCTTCTCCAGAAGCTCATAGGCAGCATCAGGCCCTGCCATGTCCTGTGGGGACAGTCGTGCTGGGGACTGACCTTCCTCTGACTTCCTCATGCAGTTTCCAGCAATCACAAGGCAGCCTAAGTTCCTCAACTCATGACAACTTTTCATGTTTTGGGAAAATAGCATGAAGAAATGGTTGTTGGTAAAGAGCTCTGGCTTCTCCCTTGGGTCTACACAGTACTTCTCCCTCAGCCCCTCCTCTCCCTCACCCTCCTTTCCCCCACCTTTGTCAATTCTATTTACCACATTCTTGTTGTGATGTTGTGAAAATGTCTATGTCTCTCAATAGGCTGTGAGCCATATGAAGTCAAAAGCCCCATCTTCTTTCTGTCCCTAACCTGGGGTGAAGCTTGGTGTCTGCAGCACGGTAGATATGGGAAATATGTTAAACATCACATCACTACGACCTAGATCTAGCAATTCCATTTCCATCAACAAACCAACCTGACATTTCAGCAAAGAGAAGTATTGATGTAAAGTTGTCTTCGATCTTTGCATCCATGAAACAGAAAGAAAATAGGATGATATCACCCAAGCTTTTGAATAAACAGAACAGCTCATAAAGACAAGTGACCCTTACCTGCTCCACCATATGTAATCATTACAGTTTTGGTAAGTTCTTTGAGAACTGTCAACTAAACGTGAAGGAAGATACCTTCTGGTAAGAACGCAGTGACCAGGCACGCCACCCCAGCTGCTATATTGCTCGCTGCGAAAGGAAGGCGTCGTCCAAGACGCTCGATGGTCAGAAGGATCAAGAGGGCTGCAGGCAGCTCCACAAGCCCCGAGATGAAGAAGTCGATGTAGAGGTTGCCTCCGACCATTCCCAGGCGCATGACAAGTCCTTGATACACCACGGCACTTGTGAACCTGCAAGATGAAGTGAGAGAGAATAGGGCCCGCGAGAAGGAAATGATGAACGGCGCACTTGACCACCAGCTCCAAAAGTCAGCCCAAGTTAACTTACCAAGCAAACATCAGAATGAGTGTGCATTTCCTCATTTGGGGAGTCCTCACAAGGTCTAGAAAGGATGGGTTGCTAACTTCTTCATCTGTAACCGTGATCTGAACGAGAGAGACAGACTTCAGTACCATGTTATAGCAAGGTACACATACATCGTGGAAGCTTGTCAACTGTACAAAATTAAAGTGATGTTCCTGAACTTCTGGGCCCTTCACAATTCCATCTCAAAACGGGGCAAGGAAGAGTTTGTTTCCCAGCATTTTCAGTAGGTTGTGCCCACAGAGATGCAGTTAACTCAGGCAAACACCTGAGGATAAACCCAGTACCAGTGCTAAGTTGCTTCAGATCACGCTCCCATTACATCACCATGTACCTTTCCTCTCAGCACACAGCTCATACAATACCTGTTTCCTAGAAAACCTCAATGTAAAGGTAGTATGCTGTTTAACTTTCAGCTTGACATAACCTAGAAGCACATGTAAAGAGAGTCTTAGTGAGGAAATTTCTAGATCATGTTGGCCTGTAGACACATCTTTGCAGGGCTATTTTGATGGCTAATCAAGGTGGGAAGATTCGTTCTGAATGTTGGTGGTGCCATTTCATGGGCTGGACCCTGGGCTATGTATGTAAGAGACCAGAAAGGACGCTCAGGACCAAAGCAAGGACTCATATATCCTGTCTTCTCTTGACTGTGGCTATGTCATGACCAGCTGCTTGAGGTCCTGTCCTGGCTCCCTCGGACTGATGTAACCTGGAACTGTGAGCCAGTTAAAACCATTCCTCTCTCAGCGGTGCATGTTGGGGCATTTTTATCATAGCAACAGCAATGACAGCAGGACAGAACCACGGAGGGATTTCCCTTCATGTTCTCGTCTTCACCGCTTCAGAGTAAGGCGAGGATATCGAGTAGAAGGTAGGCACACACAGATAACTGTGATATAGTTTCCCATGGTTCGTTAGCAAATGTCTCCCACAGCGTTTCTGTGCATTGTCTGAGGCAGGCAAGCACAGGAGAATGGAGGGTGCTGGGATTCCCATTTGATTTCAGCTTATGTATGCTAGCCTTGCAACAATGGGCTTGGCAGCCTAGTTCTTCCACCTCACACACGATGCTTATAAAATGCACCGTGTGACCTCAGGACCTTTGCTCTCCCACCGGCACCTACATACATATACTCCCACCTCTGGACAATCGGGTAGAAGGTTCCCAACCCTGTTATTGATAAAATTTAGATGTTTTCTACTTAAATATATTCCAAATATATACAGGTATGAAGAACAGAAGGCTCAGTCTGGCCTCAACTGGCTTGGGGTGCATTGAGCAGTAAGGCTAAGCTATGTCTTCTAGCAACTTTTAGGGAGACTCTTCTATTTATCATCTTGTGTCTGCACATGATTTGCCATGCATTATGATTAAAAACAGATACATTATGGGAAGGGCCACACGCAGTAAGGAAATGATCTTCTAATCTATCAATCCATATAGAGAACCACCTCATTAACCAACACCTTCTTTTGTGAACCCCATAGAAAGAGTGTCAAACAATAATCAGGGTCCCGAGTATCTTTACTCCTGTAGCTTGCTGTCAATCTTCATAGTGAGAGCTCTTTAATCTGTACTAGCTCTCCGCTCCAAATAAAATTATCATGCTTCTTTTTGCAAATCCATGTGACCCCTTATATTTGATTATTTGGATAAGAGGCCAAGAAACCTGAAACACCCATCCCAAATCCTGACAACCAGAAACATTCTCCACATTAAAATGACCAATATGTATGGAGGGGTACATGCCTGCTAAATTCTGGAATAAGTACATAGAGAATCATAGAGTATTTTATTTAATATCATTGAAGTATTTTTATGAATTCAAATTTATTGATGAGAAGAGCAAGCTTAGGACCACAAGGATTAAAGGGCAGAGGGTACGAGGTCCGTATCTGACACCTGTGTCCAGGAACTCCTCTCCTGTTGACCTCTCACACTGCCGTATGGAGGAGTCTTCTCACCATAAGTGTTCTACGGTTGGTGGCCATGTGCGCTTTAAAGAACACCAAAATTAAAATGGAATCTTCCAGTTCAAACATGCAAAGGTTAATTCTGGCCTAAAATTACTTAGGTAAATTAGATTTGAGTCAAATCATTTTGATTTTTCAAAAAGAAAAAGAAAGTGGTAACAGTGGGGCATCTCTTCCCTTGACGCCCTTAGCTCTACAGATGTCTATTTCTCTTGACAGCCAGCCAGTCAGCATCTGAGCTACGAATGATAACATCAGAAGGTGAAAGACAGTAGGGTCAGCAAATGTTCCCTAGCAAAGGGTCACATAGTGGATACTTTGGAATTTGCAATCTCCAGATTTTCTCTTGAACCACTGACTTTGCCACTGTGGTGTGAACATGGGCAATCTACACACAGATTCTAATAAACCTTTATTTATAGAGACACAGCAAGCTGGGTCTGGGCTATGAGTCATCATTTGCTGACCTGGGAGCTGTAGGGGTAATGCTGGAGGAACTTGCACAGACTAACTTTAACTCCCAGCAGAGAAGAAACAGTCGAGAACCTGACCCCAGAGGATACCTAGACAGTGAGTACGCAAATTGGAGTGCTGAAGTCCAACTCTGCATTTTAATTGCTATATTCTGCAGTATCTAGAACACTTTTATTTCACTGATTAAAAGTGTAGGTTGATCATCTCATTCATGGTTCTTATGAGTTAGGGAGACTATGGTGATTTTTTTCTCTTCTTTTTTTTTTTTTTCCCTGTAAATATCCTCTTTTAAAACCAGCCAGGTGGTTATCATGTGGGCCTGAGGACATGAAATCCATGCCCAGAAAAATAGCTGGGTGTGGTGCTGTGTGCCTGTGACTCTGGTTGGGAGGCCTATGTTTGAGCTCCAGGTCAGTGAGAGACCCTCTCTCGAAAAATGCGGTGAATGGCTCCTAAGGAATGACACCCACGGTTAACTTTTGGACTCCAGAAATATATGCATACATGTTCACATACATATACCACAATAAAATAAAAAATATTATTTTTGTAACAAGAAATAACATTTCAAAGTGACAGATTTAAATTAAGTATCAGTGTATCTGATGGTCTCTTATTAGACCCCTCCCTCTGTATGCACATACATGCTTGTGTACACACACACACACACACACACACACACACACACATCAATTCATGTTCTTAGTGGAACAGTCTCTGCTTCTGGTTACAGAGGAGGTCTGATTATCTCATGGTAATACTATCCTCTTACTGGGCATGTATCCCAACTGAGCCAATGAGAAATGGGCACATTACTCAACCTGGGCCAATGAGAAACATGAGTCTTAATTTGAACAAATTAGAAATGGGCATATGTTGCAATGTGAGCCAATGAGAAAATGAGCCCATGGTCTAGACTAGGCCAATGAGCAAAACATTTTGGAAAAAAAAATCCTTTACTTCCCTTAATTCAGGAGACCCAAAGGAATCTTCTCTGTTACCTCAAAAAATTTAATGACAAAATAGTGAGCCCAACTAGATTTTAGCAGACACCCTACATCCTCAGGGAGCCAGACTGAGAACATGGCTGGCTGCTCAGGGTGGGGAGAGGGGTAAGCAGATTTAATGAGTTGCCCAGACCCTGGCTAGGACACCTCTGAACCCTGCCAGTCTAGACTTACAGACACATGAGCCTGTCCTTATTGTCCCAAAGCGTTTAAGTTGGCTTTCTGCCACTTGATGGCCAAAGCAGAATTATCTGAAGACTCCAACCCAGAACAATCTCTTGCTTTGACCTCTGAATATTTTGGGTAAAATAATTTTATTGTTAAAACAACCGCTTCCATATTCTAATCCATTCTGATTTCAATTCACTGTAAACATACTTGTTTCAGTGCAAAATTCTTGAGATTTGGAACAAAGCAGGGACTCAACTCTGCTTTTCCAAAGCCCAGATTTAATGCGTAGCTGTATAATCACCTGCTGGGCGACTACTAACTCCCCGTAACAAGGGAAAGTAATCAGCCACAACACGGTCCTTCCCTGCTCAGTGAATGAAGGGATTAATAGTACTGCCAGGCAGGTAAGTGAATCCAGCTGATCTCTGATTTGCTAGCATCGTCTCTGCAGTGACGCAGATATTCTGAAAGATGACCCACTTTCTGGATGTCCAGAGACCTCGAGAGACTAAGAGCCGTATCCTGGATGGAACATACCCAGTCGAGTCCTGCCAACTCATGAACGCAGTGTCTGGGCCACTGCTCTTTTTTACATAATGTCTCACTCTGCAGCTGTGATTCTTCTCTACTGCCAAAGGGTACTGGGACTGGACTCTTGCCTAGTCTGAGTCAGAAACAAAAGACCTGGAATGCTATTCCAGATTGTTACATATTTTTAAAAATGCATTTTAATAAGATGTGGTCTCTATACAATAAAACCCAGCAATTTAAAACGGAGCCCTCTGACAGTTCTGATATATCCATAACCACCTAACAATGACTGTGCCTACAACATGGCGCATGCCCATGATCCCCAAGGTCCTTCATGATTTCCCCAAACTCTGGATGAGGGTAGCCCTTATCTGCTCCCTGTTGGAACAACTTTGCTTTCTTTAGAACTTCAATAGACACAGAATCTCGAGTGACCCCTTCTTCCACACCATGGTTGCCACTCTTCTTTATCACACCTCTATGGGTTCCAAGTGGGACAAGCCCTGCTTTGCAGCAAAAGCGCAGGGAGTTGCTTGTATAATATTTGTCTGTTTAGAGGCTCGGTGCTTAGCAATGCTTTCGTCAAGAGAGGTATCACCCAAGGCTCAGCTATGAATGCTGGCCTCCTTGCTTCTCACCAAGCTCAAGAGCTACTTGCTCTAACCATCCCTCTGACTGTCTTTCCATTCTGCCAAGGTCTCATAGACCATCAACAGGAGACAAGCTATGTGAAAAAGAGTACTCTGTGATTAGTCAGTTGCCTTTATAATTCTTCCTGGCACCTTTCTTCAAGATATATTTCTTTGAGGTGAATTTTCATTTTAAATTCACCAAGAAAGACAAATAACCATGTCATAAAAAATGATGCTTAGAGAACCCCAGATGGAGAACTACTTTCCAGTCAGAAAACACACCCAGATGGATTAGGCTAATGCTATGATATTTTGCTCACAATATATATTTTTTCACTCAACACGTTATTGAGGCATCATGAGCATGGTTTTCTCTTTAGTAGTACAAGGAAGCTAATACTCCATGATTCTGAAGATTCAGTTGGATGCTTATGTATATGTAAATACATGCACATGCATGCCAGATGCTGTTAGTGTTAGTTAGGGTTTTTTTTTTAAAGTAACATTTAAAAGGGATTTACATGTAGGGATAATTCACTCACCGCTTACTCATAGCTATTGCTGTCACACAGATGCTCCGAAATGCACCGTGACACGAAGCCCTTCCCAATATGAGCTGCCACCATTCATTTTTAAAACTTGCATTTCAATGCATTACAGCTACATTTCTTAGCAGCTTGTCACCATTGACATATCAGGCTATAAGGTAGGTGTGATTATTTTTAGATGTGCACACAACTAGTGCGTTCAAGGGACTTGGTACACGGAGTCAATCACCAGCTCACTGTACCCAAGGGCTCACTAAGTACTGCCCTAGGCCTCAGATCTCGGTCTATATTTCAGGTTCCTTGGCAACTAGTAGAAGAAACTGAGTCAATGAATAGTTCCAGTTCATCTGCTGACTCCTGTAGTGATTAAGGGAGCGGGCCTGCATTTCGTCCCGCCAGGCTCCCGCACGGCTAGCTTAGACCCCAAAGTAACAACACACAAATTGCATTCATTTAAGCACACCTGGCCCATTATATCTAGCCTCTTCTTGGCTAACTCTCACACTTGATTAACCCATTTCTAATAATCTGTGTACCACAACAAAGTGGTGGTTTACTGGGAAGATTCTAACCCACATCCATCTTGGGCCAGAGATTCATGGGGCTGCTTCGGAGAGGAGAGACATGGTGTCTGCCTGACTCAGCTTTCTTTCTCCCAGCCTTCTGTTCTGTCTACTCCACCCACCTAGGAGCTGGCCTATCAAAAGGTCAAGGCAGTTTCTTTATTAACCAATGAAAGTAACACATAGACAGATGACCCTCCTACATCACTGGTGGGGCTGTCATCTTACCCATCCAGCAACCATTACTTCGATATCTATTTTGACAAACTAAGGATGTCTACTGATAGGAGGAAAGTCCTTTGCGTCAGAAAATTTCACTTACTAGGCACCATCAAATGCATTTTAAGGTTTTTTAAATTATGTGATTGATGTGTGTACATAGGGCTGTGTGTGCACCAATGAGTGCAGGCCCCCTGGAGCGGGAGCTGGATCAGTCAATTTTGAACCACCTTGACGATGAGTGCTGAGAACAAAACTCAGGTATTCTGCAAGATCAATACACACTCTTAACCACTGGGTCCTCTACAGGCCCATCAAACGCATATTGAAAAGCTGCTTTATACAAAAGTTGAGTCTGTGTTGTACCATGTTTCTGAGGTTTGGATCTCAGCACCTCCACCTGAAACCCAGAAGGGAGGAGCCTGGAGAGAAGAGGGGCTGTACAGGGCTCCTCTCACACTTCTTCACACCAAGTCAGTCATGACCACCTTGTGGGCAACATTATGATTGATGGCACACAGAAGACTGAGGCATCCTGCATCAGGAAGAAGCAACGCCACAGTCCAACCTGGTCCTGAGCCAGGGACTGCCCTCACACTATCAGGTCTCTCAGGAGCTCATTTTTGCTGGAAGTTTCCCAGCAACACATGAAAACCATTTCTTGATCTCCAAGGCATAGTCATCTCACCTCCTTAACCAAACCAAGAAGCACTGCAAATTTTACCACTGTGTGCTGTGAAAAATATGACACAAGGGATTCTATTCAGTTATAAATAAACTTGAAATTTTCAGGTGACGGATGGAACAAGAAAACAGACAGCAAGGTAGCCCAGAAAGACAAACACTATATGTTCTTACTTGTGGCTCCTGGCTCCTCATCTTCAGATGGGAGTGTACTAGAGTGAAAAGTAGACTGGACCATGGGGTGGGGACAGAAGAAACTCTAGAAAGGTCAGTAGGACACAGGTGCTGTGAAGCTGGGATGAGTGGGAAAAATAAGTGTCATTTAAGTGGGGGGACAATTCAGGGGAGGAAAGGAGGAAGAGAATAAGACTAAAGATGTTAGAAAAAGCCATAGGGGTCCATTGACAGCAGTGGCAGCAGAAGCCAGGCTGGCCCCACCAATGGCTGACTAACTCGGATCCCATGCTTTGAGTGGGTCCACCCCAACATCTACCCCACCCATGAGCTGCTGTCGCATGTGAAGGAGCCTGTCCTACAGGAGCAGGGCTGCAGGCCTGCCATGACTCTGACAACAGCAGGATATCCGAGACAACTCTCGGCAACGGTCCAGTTTGTCCAGAAACCCTGAACCAGACCAATGTCTCATTGCAATGAATATTTGAGGTGTGTGTGTGTGTTTATATATGTATGCATGCACATACGTGACACCAACTTCTACTATCACTACGACGAAGGATGAGTCAGTGGAGAGGTGGGAAAGACTGAGAAATGGAGTGGTGAGTGAGCGGTGGAGGTGGAAGTAGAGATGAGACAGCAGGGAGAGGTGAGTGAGAAGCCTGTGGTGGAGGGGAGGACATGCTGTCGAACAGGGCCAAAGGGGAGGGGTGCTGCAGCCTGGACCCTGCACTCAGTCACAGCCCCCACCACACACACACACACACACACACACTGCCCAGCTGCACCATCTCCCTGGTTCTGAGCAACAACATGGTGTCCAAGATAGAAGAGCAGATCATTTTCTGGCTTGGATCCCCTCAAAAGACCTCTATGGTCCACACTGTGCCTAAAGGACCCTTTCAGTATCCATGGTACACTGCCTCAGGCCTGCTGAAGCCCAGGGACCTTCTGGATGCCCATGGTCCTACAACAGCTGGAAGTTGTGTTGATGTCCCTGGCCCAAGGTACCACTGAAGTTCAGCCATTCAGATGTCCGTGGGCTGTGCTTCCACTGCAGGCTATATTGATGTGAGTGGCCTGCACAGCAACCTAAGGCCATGCTGATGTCTGGGTCTGTGCTGCTGCCAAGGGCCATGTCTGGGTATGTGTTGATGTCCATGGCCCAGATTACCTCCAAGGGCCATGTGAATGTCTGTGCTGCAGCCTGAAGCAATGTTGATGTCTATGTTGTGCTACCACTGGGGGACATAGAGATGTGAGTGGCCTGGACTGCCACCTGAAGCCATGGTGATATCTGGGTCCAAATTGCCATGGAGGGCATGTCTGAGCCTGTGACACTACTGCAGTAGAGGGCCATGTTAATGTCTGTGGTCTGTACTACCACTGGATACTATGACGCTGGATACTATGCTGAAGTCCGTGGCACATGGTGATGCTGGAGATCATGCGGATGTCCATGGTCCATGCTGTCTCCAGAAACTATGTGCAAGTCCATGATTCGTGTTCCTGATGGCTGCCAAGAGCAGGGAAGTTGTTTTTGCCATGGCATTGATGATGACTGCAGACTCAATTGAGAAAGAAGGACATAAAAGGCTTCTGTGACAACCCCTACCCTTCCTCAGCCCCCTAAAAAAATAGCAGCCTAGACGGAAAGCCACCAAAGAGAACTCTAAAAGACTGTGATAAGGATGCTGAAGTATTGCTCTCCATACTGATGGCTTCTGGCAGGGGAGCAGGTGGGGCAGGACTCAGTTCTCTTTAAGGGCGTGCCCACCAGGAGTTTGACTGTGCTCCAGTGAGTACATGGGCAACACACACTGAACTTGTTTTTTTTTTTTCTTCTTTTATTGGTGGGGGAAGGGGTGTAACAGGAAGTCCAAAGGAGGGGGGCAGACCTGGGAAGACTGGAATGAGAGTGCTCAGGATTCATGATGTGAAATTCCCAAATAATCAATAAAAATAGTATGAAAAAAAAGCCATGGCAGAAATTATGTTTACTTAAAATATGTGTATGCATAAATGCATGCACAGGTGCACGCACACACACACAAACTATAGTTTAAATGCAGTGACTCCACCTGGGGTGATAATACTCCCCCAAGAGCCATTAAAAACAAACCCCTAAGTGCTAGGCATGTAGCCTTACACTTACCATTAGCATATATACAAATATGGCTCCCAGCAATTAAAAATAAAGATCTGGACATTATAATCAGACTCTGCAACCTCAGGGTGAAAGGCATTCTTTGTCTGAAAGGCTTAAATCCTGGTCTGTTTGGTTGAGATATTTTTAAAAAAATATTTATTTATTTATTTATTTATTTATTTATT
>LOEQ01000407.1:234693-248828 GCA_001685075.1 Bramus lutescens | reverse complement strand
AAGCTGCCTTAAAGCTCCGCTCACTGCGCAGTTCAGTGAATGCTTGCTGAGCACTTCCTTTGAGAATTACAGCTGGACTGGAGACACGGTAATAAGAGAGAAATGCAAGTCACTTCCTCATGTCTGTGGGGCAGTCTTTATTAGAAGAACAGCTTATATGTAAATGTCAAGTGCTACGGAAACACAGTGCAGAGAGGGTGCTGTGGAAGACCAGAGGGGCATCAGGGAGAAAGCAGGGTGCTCTCCCCAGGTTGAAGGAATGGGAAAGATCAGAACTGTCAGGGAGGGGGGCTGGGAAAGGAACTGAAGTGTTTCATGAGTACTCAGAGACTGACAGGGCAGCCGAGGGCAATCAGGGTAGAGGCTGTTGAAGCACACTGTAGCTGAGGAGGCCCTCAAAGTCCTGGGGGAGGAACACGAATGTAGGGGGCAGGAAACAAGAGAGGTTCTGAGAAGAAATAATTGTGTGAAGGTTACTAGGAAACAGGATACAGCCTGAGGACAGTAACGAGCTAAAAAAGGTATTAGATTTATGCAGCATAAGAGATTGTTATTTTTCAGTCATAACTGATAAGAGTATCAGTCACTGAAATCCAAAAGAAAGAAACCAGAAACACCATAAAAATAATTAATTCTGGGAAATGAGATATGAACAAAATTAAATAGGGAATTGTTCCATACTCAGGGGGGTCTCAATTTTAAAATGAATAAGATAAATCCAGCTCAATTTCAAAGGGAACAGCTATGTGCAGAGCCTTGAAAAATCCTACAAATAGACTCACTGGCCCAGAGAGCACACACCCAAGAGTCGTCTCTGCATTGCCGTATGGGTACCAATTCACTGACCCTTGCAACACAGGCACCTGAAGGCAGGAGGCAGTGGACTTCCAACTCAGGTAGGCCCCAAGGAAGGTCATGAGAGTGGCCCTCAGCCACACCCAAGGCAGGAAGGGCGGAGCTGCATAAAGTAGTAAAATGGGGCAAGGGGCCACACTCAGAATGAGAACCCTAAGGAAACCCCACAGCTACTGCAAGAGTAAGGAAATAATGGTGTCAGGAAGGTTTTTGTAGCTGGGTGGTGACAGACACCTTTAGTCCCAGCACTTGGAAGCCAGTGGCAGACAGATCTCTGTGAGTTTGTAGTCAGCATTGTCACAGAAGCAAGTTTCACAACAGTAAGAACTGTTATACAGAGAAACCCTGTCTTGGGGTGGGGGGAGGTATTTTTTTTGTGTGTGTGAGTATGTGTTTTTGACCAGAAAGCTGATGCTATAAATGTTTCATTACTGCAGTGTTTCATTACTTCTCTGGCTGGGTATATAACTCAGAAGAAGATCACGTGCCTAGTAACTGTGCCGCCCCAAGGTCAATAAAGGGAATCGACTTCCTGTGTAAACACACGGGAATCTCTCTGGCCTAAGTTTAATCCTACAAGTCAGGAGATGAACTGGGAATTGATTTTTATTTTATTTTTTACATTTATTTAGCGACACATACACACGTGCACGCACACACCACAGTGCACATACATGTGACATGGTGCATATGTGAGGCCAGAGAACAACAGGACAACCCACAGGAGTTAGTTCTCTTCTACTATGTGGGTTTCAGGAACTGAATTCTCACCAACAGATTTGCTGCCAAGTGCCTTTACCTGTTGAGCCACCTTGTCGACCCAATTGAGAATTTTTTTTAAGCTACACGTCTTCAGGCTACTCAGAAATATGTTCTTTAACCCCTGCTTTAACAGTCCTCATGAACTCCTTGTCCTTGGTCCTAACAATTCCATCAATACCAGTGTGCCCTCTTCCACTGCATATATCAACACACTAAGAGCCAATCCTATTTGGCGGGGTCAGTGCCCCCCCCCCAGGTTGTATTTCTTCCCCAGGCTGTCAGACATGCTACCCCAGCACTGTAACTAGGTACGTCAATTGGAAGGTTACCTGGTGAGGGGGTTTCCACTGAAGTCTGCTACCTGCAGGGCTTTGCAGAAGGAGATGCTTTCTGGAATTTCGGGAATATCTAGAGGAGCAAAGAAAGGTCAGCAGCACTGTTAGCATTTTCATGTTTAGGACTGAATACAACCACAGAGAGAATCCAGACACTGTTACCTCATTCAGTGTGGCCCTGGCTTGTGGGAACTATTTTCCTACATGTCTGCAGAAAACATGTTCTTTAAGGAAGCACATTAAAGATGTGTGTGCCTCCAGGTGCAGTGGTGCATGCCTGTAGTCCCAACTACTCAGGAGGCTGAGACAGGAGGGGTCACATGAGTGCAGGAGTTTAGGGCTGTGATGCGCTATGTTGATCAGGTGTCCGCACTAAGTTTGGCATCAATATGGTGACCTCCCAGCAACAGGGGACCACCAGCCTGCCTAAGGAAGGGTGAACCGGCCCAGGTTGGAAAAATGTATGGGCTCAGTGAGCACAGGCCCTGGGTTTAATATTTTAGCTGACATAATTGGAAAGGTGCCAACAGTTGATTTGGCTGGTAGGCTGAAATGTGAATCAGAAGACGGTCTAGTGTGAATTAGCTGGAGCGGTCTGATGTGCCTTGGCTTGGTTTAGATGCTCAGAGACACTGGAAGGCTGGAGAAGATTTGCTGTGTAAAACCTAACCTTCCACAATGGGGACAGGGGACAAGCTCTTCACTCACACTGCAACAGACAGGCTGTGAGAGGGGAACCAGCACATCCNAGGAGCTGTTGCTGCTTCTCTCTGTCTGCCACACTTTACAGTTCTGACCGTGGCTGCGCAATGGGCCAACTTAAATTCAATGGGTCAAACTGAATCCCAGAGCAGCAAGGGTCAAGAGGCGGTATTGAACCGCCAGAGGCCAGGTGAGTTCACTCATCACAAAGGACAACGTGGGCAAAGCAATGTTCATAATGGTCTCATTCGTGAAGACCTTTGGCACTGGGTAATCAACGATGATGCTCCCAGAAGTGAAACAGATAGAAGGCCTAAGCTCCTGCTTCAACTATAGACGTAGGAAAATTGTATGCTAAATGAACGGCTGTCTTGAATCATAGCAACAGACGTTCATGGCACGTTGGCCAATTTCTAGACTTCAGCTAGTTTATAGACCAGAACCCCTTGAATGAAGGGAGGCCATGTCCCCTTGAGGAAGGGCCCCACTGCAATAGTGGGAAGGTTTACTATTCTTCCATCTTTCACCCCCATCCTTCCCCAAAGGAACCTATGGCCTTTTATAACTGGGGGAAAGGAAATAACCAGACCTGTCAGAGCCTATTAGACAGTGGCTCACAATGGACACTGACTCTGAGAGCCCCTGAAAGTGTTGCGATTCTCAGACAGGTGACAGGAGGATCACAAACTGTCAAGCTGTGACTCCAATGGCAGCTGTTGCAGCAGATACCACAGCACCATCCTCGCCTGAGCAGCTATTGACCTCACAAATGCTTTTATCTCAAGACCTGTTCTTAAGGACCAGGAGAAACAATTCTCTCGCTCTTCTACCTCAAGGGTATTATTAATTCTCCAGCCCTGTGCCACAACTCAGTTCACAGGGATTTAATCATTTGTCTTTTCCACATGGCATCCAAACAGTCTAACCATGTTGATGACATTATGCAGACTGGGCCAAGTGAGCAGGAGGGAACAACCACTCTGAACCTATTGGTAAAGAATGTGCATCCACAGATGGAAGCCAAATCCAACCGAAGTCCAAGGGCCTTCCGCCTCAGTGACATTTCCAGGGAAAGAAAAAGTGGTTGCTCCTATCCCTTCCCACTGCCGAGTGGGGTTCCCTGGATTCTGGAGGCAGCACACCCTCACTCTGTTGTGTTACGCTGGCCCAAACACCACGGGACTTAAGTGTGGCCCAGAACAGAAGGCAGCTCCTCAACGGGTCTCCACTGCTGCGGTCTCTCCTGCTGCTTGGGTTCTATGACCCAGCAGACCCAACAGTAACCAAGGGGTCAGGGGCAGACAGAGATGGTACTGGGCACCTATGATGGCTGCCACAGTGAGCCGATGCACGTAACACCCAGAAGTGGAAAGCTGCAGCACTGGAACCCTTTTCTGGGACAACTCTGAAGGGAAATCTTTGTAATGGGTAAATTTTGGCACAGTGCACATGACTGTATGTTTTGCTTAGAAGGAGAAACAATGTACACATAAATAGAGATTTGTGAGCTGTGGCCATGCAGCTGAGTGGTGGGAAATTCCAAAGACACAGCATTAGAAAATTGGTGAGAGAGACAGCTAAAAGAGAAATATGTGGATAAATCTTTCCAACTATGTATGCAAGGAACGTGAAGATATTTGTTTCCCGTGTAAATTCTGAACAGGTTACCTCAGCAGCAGCAGAAGAAACAATGATCAGTATGTAGGACTGCCCAGTCTATGGACAGTAGCCAGCCTCTTCCCTGATATCCCTGTACTGCCCAACAGCCACATGGACAAAATGGCTACAGTGACAGGGATGAAGGCCACACAAGGCTTTAACAATGTAAACGTCTACTCACAAAGGTGGATCTGCTACTGAATGCCAAACATGTCAGTTACAGAGAACAATACTAAGCTCCCAATGTGCATCATCCTGGGGTGATGAGCCAAGGGACCTGGAAGGCCCCGTCCTAACTGGAAGGATACCACATACTTCTGGGTGTGGGTTTGCCTTCCTGCACACAGTTCTACCCAAATGACCACCCATTAACTTACACAATGCCTTATCAAAGTCACAGTACCCCATACAGTATTGCTTCTGAGCAAGGACTCACTTCACAGCCAAAGAAGCAAGACGGTGGCTTGACAAAATGGTGGGATGGCCTTTTAAAGACACAGTCACAATGCCAATTAGGTAGCAAGACTGGAGGCCTACAGCAGGGTTCTCCAGCAGGCTACATCAGTACCCACTAAGTGCTATTGTTTCTCCTCCAGCCAGGGTTTTGGGGTCCTGGAATTAAGGGGAAGAAATGGGGACGTACCATCACCCTTGGTGACCCACTAGCAAAAGTTTTGCTTGACCTCAGGCTCTGCTGGCCAAATGTTCTGATTCTCAGAGGGGAAATGCTCCCGTGGGAGGCACAGCTTAACTGGAAGCTGAGACTGCTTCTTGGCCACTTTCAGTTCTGATACCTCCGAGTCAACAGGCTGAAAAATTAGAGTGCTGGACAGGAAGATTTACCCAGGCTATCAGGAGGAAACTGGACAGTTTCTTCACAGTGTAAAAAGGTGTATCCAGAGCAGAAGATCCATTATGGCATCTCTTGGTGGCACAGCATCCTGTGATTAAGGTCAGTGGGAAACTACAACTCAAAACAGGCAAGATGACAAATGACCCATAGTTTACAGGAATGAAGGTGTGAGTCACCCCTCCAGATAAAGAACCAAGCTGAGCTGCTTGCTGAGAGTGAAGGAAATACAGAATGGTTATTAGGAAAAGGTAGTATAAATACCAGTCAAGGCCAAATTACCAGTTACAGAAATGAAATTCTAATTGCCGTGAGGGTTTCTGTCCTATTTTGTTAATAACAGTATTTTTAGTTAAGTGTAGGGTAGTTATATCATGTTAGGTAGAATTATGGCTGCTATTTTTTCATTTGGAAATTAAGTATGACATAAGCAGATACAATGAAGTATCAAGCTGACAAGGGGTGAACTTCTGATGACTGATCTTGATTATCAACATCGCTGGGTCTAGATAAACTAAAAAAGACAGACTCTGGACAGACCACTAAGGGTAGTGCCTAGAGTGATCACACATGTTGGAAGGCCTTCCTCCGAGTGGGTGGCATCAGACATGAATCGGTCTGAGGGAAAGCAATGATGCTTTTGCCTGCTTGCCTTCTCTCCCTGCCTATGAATGCATCTACCCTGTTACTGCTACTGCTGGCATCCTTCACTGCCATCAGAACCCAGCCTCTTCAGCCCTTCAGCCTTCGAGCATAAACTGAAGGCCAGATGCTTTCCAAGAATCCTCCAGGGTTTCATCACCAGATTACAACTGCTGAGACATCCATCCTTGTGTACTGAGCACGCATCAGGTGCTCAGCCTCTCCAGTGTACATCTGGCCACTGCTGGACTACCCGTCTCAAGTCATGTAAGGCAATCTATAAACTCTTTACAACACACACTCACTCTGCTAGTTCTCTTCCTCTAGAGACCTAACGAGCACAAAATAACAAATTTGCGGGGGGAGGGGGAATATCTTTGCCAGTTATTAATTGGGTAGGAGACAAAGATTCAGAATATATAAAGAAATCAAAATCAAAACATTAAATAACAAAACTACAAATAATCCAACTAAGAAGTGGGAAAAAAAAAAAAGCTGGCCAGACAGTTTTCCAATGAAGTAAACTTCCAATAAATACAGTGCTTGACATTGGGGAAATACATGAGAACAGCACTTAAAATTCCATCTCATGCCATCAGGGCGAAGCAAAAACTATTGGTGAAGATGGGCTGGAGGCTCCAAGACCCTGTTGGCAGGGATGTAACTGAGCCCAGTTACTATAAAATCAGTTGAGTGGTTCCTTGAAATGCTAAATATAGAACTACCATAGTCTCCAGCTATCTATTGCTTGGGTATACACCCAAAGGCGTCAAAGTCAGTACACAGGCTTTCCATATTTACTTTCCATATTTACAACAGCGCTCTTCATAACAGCCCAATCACATAACCAGTCTACATGCCTACCAATGCAGAAATGGGTGAAGAAAACGCAGCCTGCAGTCTATAGCTTCAGTGTGCCGTAAGGAATAAAATTATGCCATCTGTAGGAAAATGGGCGAACTAACGATCATAGTAAAGTAAGGCAGCGTCACGGAGACAAGGGCCACAGCAGTTCTCTCTCCTGTGGATTTTATGGGAAAGAATATGGAGGTGATGGGTGACCAGCTGGCCAGGCCTGTAACCCCAGCATCTGGGAGTCTGCAATGGAAGATCACAAGCCTGAGATATATGGTAAAGCCCAAGATATCGGGGAGACATAATGAAACTCTGCCTCAAAATAACACAAAGATGGAAGGTGGGGAGTGCGAAGTGGGGGTACTAAGAATGTGGACGGGGGAAAGGAGAACAGGAAAAGGAAGGTGGGTGTGACCAGCGGGCAATACGTACATGTACGGAAAAGGTGAAACCCATTACTTCGTACAATTGTGGCTGTGTAGGTAACCTAGGCAGCTGTTGGATACAGACCTGCCTCCATCTGAGAAGGGCTCCTCAGCCTGGACAGACCACAACAGTCCCTTCCTGTACTACTTTAGGTCTGGATGTGTGGGAAAAGAGGCGTCCTTGTAACTGCCATGGGGCAAGACCCAGAATAAACATGTATTTATATATAAAGCTTGAGACATTTAGTATTATTATATTCTTAGTAAATTAATACTTAGCATTAAGATTTTCATCAATTCATTAAATTATATCACCCAAAACTTCTAGTTTTCAACACTATAAAAGTAAAACAAAACAAAACAAAAAGTTTTAGTCTTACTTTTTATAGTTCCTATTAGCCATATCCACCTACAGCCAAGAATACAAAACCAAAATCTCTCTCAGGCATTTTGTAAGTATCAGATTTTGTTATTTTTATTCCTCTTTTCCCTACAACGTTAAGACAACCTTTAATTCAGATCCACCGCAAGCTATCATCATCCCTGAGTCTGAACTGCTTTTGACTAATGGGTTTTAGCTGTCTTGCAAGGAATATACCAAATTCACAGTTTACCAGCAGAACAATTTCTGTGGCTGTGAGGGAGACTCACATCAGTGCTGAGCTCTGTCCACAAAGTAGGCAGACCACCACTGTGGCACTGCTCACTGGAGGATGCTCACAGAAACAGAGCCTTCACAACAGATACCAGCGCTTAGATGTGATTTCAACAGACATCCCCCGCCATCTGGAACACCCACTTTTAACACAGACTGTGAGATTCTATTCCACTCCAGCCCAAAAGCAATGTGTAAGCTTAGTTTATGTGTTCTTATAAGGAATAAATAGGTCACCATGTCCCAGAATTATCAAGGTAGACCCTCTCTTGATGTTCATGGTACCAATCCACCATTATTTTAGGGATACCAAGGAATGGAGTCAAGCCAGGCTATGTGGCACTGTCCTGAGCATAGGTGTCAGTTCTGGCTTCAGAGCTCAGAGCCCTTCCCTTTGTGGAAGACTGTGGGCAGCCTACTTTGTCTTTCATGGTACATTACATTTCAATGAATAAACAAATTGCTCCCTGGCACTTTTTATTCCATGTAACAAATACTGAGATGGCTAATAGCAAACCTATTCAGAGACACAGAAGCATCAAATAAATGACCCAAGATCACTCCAGTGGCATCTGGAAAAGCAGAGTTTTGGATCAGTGCCTCTGCAAGGAAGACCAAAGGTCCCACTGAAGACCTGCAGAGCCACATTTGAGACACTCCAGACACACTGAAGGATTACAGGCAGCAGAGGAACGGGCACAGAGAAACACAAATACTGTCTGCAGAAATGGGGGTGGGGAGGAGTGTGGGAGACAGAGGAAGCAAGAGTGAGCCCCGTTTTAAGAATGCAGAATCCTTAAAACTGGGGGTCCATCAGGTAAAAGAGAAAAGAACTGAAGAATAGCCAGAAGAGCAAACAGCACCACTCAGAGCATGGTTCACACAGCAACATTAACAGGAAAGAAGGGCGTAGCTATAATCTGGTTCCGAGGAATAAGCTGTTATCTTTAAAAGCAATGTGAGGAGAAGCCAAACCACAAAGCCAAGGAGCCAAACAACGAGGAGGAAGGAGGAAAGTGTAAAACAGCAGAGGCCACACTCTAGTCTCCAACTCAGTATTCCCTGGTGGGCCAAACAAGAAAAATGGGGAGACTATGGTAAGGTTTTCGCATCATGATGCTGAATGAGTTAATAAGAAAGGACTGCTGTTTAATTTCAGACAATATCCTGACTGGCAGGCTTCAATCTGTCTCTTACCAAAATGGCCACCCTATGCTGAATGCCAACAGGAAGGATGGATGGATTCCTTCCTTCCTTCCTTCCTTCCTTCCTTCCTTCCTTCCTTCCTTCGAGGACGGATGGAAGGACAGAAGGACAGATGGACGGACGGAAGGAAGGAAGGACGGACGGAAGGAAGGAAGAACGGATGGATAGATAGACAGATCAGACAGACAGAAACCACGGCTACACTGCTCATAAGGCTAGCATAAATCCCATAAGCACATAATCTGAACATAACTTTGGGCAATATTTTCAGTCTATGTTTTGCCTAGAGCTGGTTACATGGAGTAAGTGGTAGAATTTTCCATATATGGAGTCATGTTGGCACTAAGAGTTTCTAGTGTCAGATTTCCCAACTAGGGATAGCAGCTCACACAGAGCAATTTGTGTCATGGTCCTTATCAAAGACAGAAGCTGGACAGACGATGGTGAAGGCAAGCTCACCTGCTCCAGGGCTTTGCACACCTTGTGGAGCAGAGCTTTGGGCAAGTCAGTTCCCTAAGGCCACATGCATCAGTGCAAACTGTATTTCTGCCACCTCTCCTCACAGACCCTGAGTGCTGCTACATTTTCTGGTCTCTGAGCACAACTTTCATAACAGTTCACTGGTCACCAAATGTCTCTAAACCTCAGGTTCCAAAGCTTTGCTGAGCTCTACATGGAGCGTCATCCGGTCCCCAAGACTGTGCGCCAAGTTGTCTTCAGCAGGACGCAGGGAGTCCCTGGCTGCTGCTGCTGCTCCATTCTGCTTTCCCTTGTGCACCTCCTGTTTGCCTCTGCTTCCTATTGCTCCTTGGTCCACATCAAAAAGCCACAGAGAGGAAAGCAATGGGTGACATGAAGAAGAAATAGCATTCTGTCTGCTTGGTTCTGCCATGGCTGGCTCCACCATTATCACACCCCCACCAAGTCCCTCACTCATACAAGTCCCCTCAGTCACCTCCCGTCCTGGTACCCTGCCACCCATCCACAGTGCAGTACAGACAGTGCCTAGGGAAGAGGAACTTTTGACGGGAACTCTAGACCTAAGCTTGGTTCTCCAATCCTTTCTGGTTCAGAGCTACAGGCGTATCTTCGTGACCTACAGAAATAAAGTCTGTGTTCAAAAAAAACTCACAGACTGCATCTCCAAGTCTAAGAACCTGGAACAGACCATGCCTTCAATAAGCCTGGCAACTAGAAAGAGAGAAAGGGACTTTTGTTTGAGGAAGGTACCAAGGTCCAGGGAAAAGTCACTCCAGGGTGTTTGAATTTTTTTTTTTAATTGAAAACTCTGAGCAGCAGATGGAAGCCCTTTCTCAGAAGGCAACAAGAATGCAGCCACACAGTGTGGGCAGAGGGCATGAACATATAGACTTCAGAGCCTACCTATGTGAGAGAGACAGAAGAAGAACATGGGAGCGGCCTGGGGAGCAGAAGGAATGGTGCGCGAGAATTCTGAGAATCCCCAGCCACTGGCGAGTAAAATGGTAATATCCCACGATCTGAAGGAAGCGAGCTGCCATGATATGAGCCACTTCTGAGCAGAAAGTGGGCAATGTGTCTACTTGGCGATGTAAGGGGAAGGAGGAAGGGAGACAGGCCATGCTGGCACCAAATATGGGTCCTTATTGTGCAGAAACGATAAATTAAGCCTCGGCCAAAGACTGAATTCAAGCACGACTCCAACAGCCAGCAGTGAAGAGTACAAGCATGTGTAGGAGACGCTGACAGGCTGCGGTGACACACTGAGCGCTGTGACTTTGGGGACAGTCAGTACATCATATTCATTCATTTAGTATTATTTACCACTAGAATAAAACAAGGTCCTTGTGTGCCAAACAGGCTGGCTGATTAAGACAGCTTGAATGCTGTGCTGCGGGCTGCCTGACTCAATCCTGTTTAAAAATATCCAGGATTGTCAAACAAGACTAAATATGAGTGTGTCTCCCCCCAGTCTCCCTTTTGCTGCCACAGCTGTTCTTCTGGTAACGAGAGAGGAAAACTAGAAGCCGAATTGCTTCAAATGTTTCCATTTCCCATATCATCCCAAGCACTCCAGACACCCAGGAGGCAGCCAGCCTTGTATATACAGCCCCAGTTTAGGACATCCATTTCAGTGTAAAGAAGGCTGACAGACGGGCTTGGGTCTCACATGGCTCAAGGAAGGAAGACAAGACAGACAAGCACCCTTCATAAATGTTATTTTGCCTAAGTCTTGCACAAGTCGTGTTAAAAGTCCTTGCTAGGTGTGGTGGCACACCCCTATAGTCTCAGCACTGGAGAGACTCAGAACTCAGGGCCCAAGATTAGCGACTGGCAACATGGTGAATTCAAAGCCAGTTAGGATATATAGTATCCTGCCTCAAAGAGTTCTAACTAAGAATTCCAGTAACAACTATCAAAATAATTGTTACAGCTCAGCCTTTTCTTTCCCACAGAGTAGGCTTAAAAATGTCTGGAGGTACAAGGTTTTGTTTCATAAAGACAATATTAAGTACTAGGTTTCACACAAAATAACAGAAAGGAAAGAAATACAGCCACTTGGCATTCGTTCTACTTCTTTCTAAAACCAGTTATGTTTAAATATACATTCATATATAATTTTAATTAAGAGTTACTTATACTTCAAGAAAGTATCACTGAATATCAAAAATGAAAGTTTTATTCATCAGAATCATCACTTTTTATCATCCAAATTTACAGCTTTTTGAAAATATTCTGATTTAATATGGCTAAATATAGTCACTGATACTTATATAACAAATTCTCTAAAAAGTTCTAATGAATATATATTTTGATCCAGAAAGTCTAACTACACACCCCTACCCCAGCTTCATCATTAGACCACAAAAACATTCCCTCCTCTGACCACACCCCTGCAGTGCCCACTTCCCACACCGCTGCAGTGCCCACACCCCTGCAGTGCCCACTCCCCACACCCCTGCAGTGCCCACTCCCCACAGTGCCCACTCCCCACACCCTGCAGTGCCCATTCCCCACACCCCTGCANGCCCACACCCCACAGTGCCCACTCCCCACACCCCTGCAGGGCCCACACCCCACACCCTGCAGTGCCCACTCCCCACACCCCTGCAGGGCCCACGCCCCACACCCTGCAGTGCCTACTCCTCTGACTAGTCTCATGTGGTCAGTTTTTATGCTCTCTTGCCCTTCCAGGTAGGTCACGGCCTACTAAGCTGTGTTTGTCTGCCACCCCACTATGTGCACTATCAGCTGAGACTCAATCGCAGCCTAAGGAGTCAGTCTTAGGATAAGACACACAGAGCAGGTAAGAGTGCGGGGCCAAATGTGAACATAGCTCTGTATACGTGCACAGAGCAGCCATGGGGCCCAGACAGACCAGCCAGGACACTGACTCTCAACTAGTTCACTGGGCTTTTCCAAAGCACACCCCTGATGCAGTACTATAATCACTGAGTACTATAATTGCAGCAAGGGGGGTTTTCAGTCTTCAGACACAGACTAAACACCCAATGAACAGCTTGAACTACAGAGTAAGACCCTACAGAGGGAGGGAAGGAGAAAGGAGATGAAATGGGAGAGGGGGTAGGTCTTACGGATACCTCTTAAAAATATTGGGGCATCTGGAAATAAATGCGGGTCTTATAGACACCTCTTAAAAATATTGGGGCATTCACCTTTAGTGGTTCTCAGGCCTGGCATATCAGAATCTCTGGGGCCACTGTCACCCAAGAATTCAAAAAGGCAGCCTACTGTAGGCCTGGGCACAGCCTCAAACAAGCAAGCAAACAAAACAAACCCACCTCACTTGAACCCACTACACAGCCAGACTCAGATCACACTGTCTGAGGAGTGGGGCACTTTCGCACTGTGCCTCGTAGTGACTCACTCCCATGCACAGTTTTACTGCACAGCAAAGGGATTTCCTCCTACCCTGACAGATTCAGCTCCAAAAATCTCTGCTGAAGGCTTGGTTCGACTGCCTGGGATGGAAGTAAGACCAAAGTGGCCAAGAAAGCTGTCCTGGAGGAGGTTAGGGATGAGACCAGGAATGGTAGATAGAGACAGAAGATAGTGGGGAAGGGGGACAGTGGGGGGGTGTCTGTGTGGATCTCATGCAATCTCTTCTTCCTCAGAGGCATCAGATGCCTTGGAGCTGCAGTTGCATGCAGATGATTGTGAGCTACCCAACATGGGCGCTGAGAACAGAGCTCAGGTCCTCTGCAAGAGCAGCCCATTCTTAACCATGGAGCTATATTTCCAACCCTAAGGCTTATTTTTTTAAAAAAAAAAAAAAAGCTCTCTACCTCCAATACAAACTGACTTTTTTTTTCTCTAAAGTCACCCTTAAAAGATAAGGAAGAAATTGGAGTATAAAAAAGCACTCAAAAGAAATTCAAAACATGTTTACATTACTCAAAGGAATACTGTAAAAAGCTTTCAAATTGCAAGCTGTCAACTGACAGATGAAAAGATTTCATAAGGGTGTTTAACTTCCTCAAAAGGCACAACAGAATGCACCCACTGAAACTGGCACTGGCACTGTCTCTTCAAGCATCCATCACACAACTCTCTCTCTCTCTCTCTCTCTCTCTCTCTCTCGGCACTGGATGAACGTTATGAAATACACTTTGTAAAACTAATGTTTTCTCTGTAATTTACAAAAATTCAAGACTAAGAATCAGAACAAACTATGTAGTGAATGTCAGCTAAATCACACCCTGGAGATGCTGTATTATTGCAGGCTGAGTCAGCTTCCAGGCCTGAAGACAATCCTCACAGGTGTCACCATCAAATTTCTGCTGAAGGAGGAAGGGAGAAGGTGAAATGCTTGCAATTGCTGAACGGTAATCAAATCACTGTAACAGACATTTGATTTTTGAATGGAAAAAAACAATATTCTGCATAAACTGGCCATCTCTTATCTGAAATGCCTGAAACCAAAAGCATTTCAGATTTTGAAATTTAATTTTTTCATTTGGGGACACTTGCATATACAAACTGCCAGGGGAGTTGGTTTCTGCTGTTGTAATGAGACACTATGACCAAAAGCAGCTGGGGAAAGGAAGGGCTCGTGTCGTCTTAGTTTATGAAGGAAGTCATCTCAGTTCGTATCTTGAAGGGAAGGCAAGGTAGGAACATGGAGGTAGTAAATAAAGCAGAAGCCATGGAGTGCTGCTTTCCTGACTTAATCCTCATGGCTTGCGCAG
>LOEQ01000407.1:197039-211593 GCA_001685075.1 Bramus lutescens | reverse complement strand
TCTCTGTCTGTGTGCACATGTGTGTGATGAAAATAAGGACCCAATTCAGGAGGTCTCTGCTAATAGATGGAATGGTAACAGGAAATGTGTTAAAAAGAAGTCATGGGAAATATTGCTAACCTAGCAGTCATCCACAAAATAACTGGCAGAAAGTTCAGACCCACTACAGGAGAATATGCATTAAAACTGGGTAATGCATGTTACAAAATTCTGCAGTTAATCAGTGTTAACTTTTCTAACAGTAATTAGAAGAGAAAGTAGCTGAATAAAAAGTTTCATAATAACAAAAAAGGTTGCAAGAGGCAAGAGGGAAAATATTTATAATACAGTAAAAGACCCAGTGGAGCTAAGAAGAGAATTAAATAATTGCATCTCACACCCAGGATTTGAGTTTGAAGGGGGGGTTAGTAAATGCTGAAGACCAAGAACTACTGGGAACGGAAAGATGGCCTAGCAGGTAACAGTGCTTGCTCTAGATTCTGGATCCCTGCAACCACACAGTAAGCCAAACATTCTGTGCACACATACAGCTGCAGTTCAGAGGAGGGCAGAGAAAGGAGGATTGCTCCAATTGCTGCCTTCCAGTCTAGCCAAAAAAATTCCAGGCTTGGGTTCAGAGAAAGACCCTGCTTCAAAAGAACATACAGAGTGATAGAGCAGGTCACTGAATACCCTCAGGCACACAAACTCTCACACAGTATCCCCCACCCTCTCTTACTGCACCGCAAGGTAAATGTAATTGTGTATCATATATTTTGAAATAACTAAGAGTAACTTTCCAATGTTCTTAGCACATTCTAAATGTTAAATGTTTGAGTGTAGCACAAATTCTAACTGGTCTTAATAAAAACCCAGGGTCAGATATAGGGGTTAATCAGAGCAGCCAGCCCCTAGTTCTTACCTCTACTGAATCCTTAGACCAAAGGGACGATCCTGTTCCTACAGATCCTCAGACTGAATCCTGAGCTCCTGTCTCTTCCCACCTTCTATTCCTCTCTCTGTCCTGCCACATCACTTCCCTTCTCTACTTCCCTAGCGCTGGGATTAAAGGTGTGAGCCACCACCCTTTGGCTCTGTTTCTCTTCTAGACTGATTCAATCTTGTGTAGTCCAGGGTGGCCTTGAACTTGCAGAAATATCCACGTGCCTCTGTCTCCCAAGTGCTGAAATTAAAGGTGCCTGCCACCACTGCCTATGGCTAACTCTGTACTCTGATCTTCATGCAAGCTTTATTTGTTAAAGCACAAACAAAATCACATTTGAGATGGATACAACAGTATTGATTTAATTGTGCTATATCACATTAAAAAAATCATAGCATTATTTTGTATTCCACAGACTTACACAATCATAAACTATCAACTTATAACAAAAAATTTGGAATACTGACTCACAAAACAGAAAACTCATATCCAAATGCTGTCATATCCAAATGCTCTAGAAAAGGAAACAGTTAATATAGTTAATAAATATGAGACAAAAAGCTCCATCCCTTACAAAAACTATTTCCTTTATAATTGGGAAAATGTTTTACTTGCCAATTTATTTGTTCAGAGGACAGATTACTGCTCTAAAATATAATATTTAATAGGCTTGTGTAACAAAGAAAAGACCGCTTGCTCCTTTCTTCCCATGGCCCTAAAATCTCAGATGAGCCAATTTTAACCCGACAAATCTGCTCCCCGCCAAGTGCTAGCAGGTGTGCACTTGGGCATTTGTAACAAAAGGGCTGCATTTATTTTGCTCAAAATAGCTCTCCATTTTTTTGATATTTGCTGGCATATTGAAATATTCACATGGCACTTCCATGTCCCATCACTGTTTCACCATTAATGTGTTTAATAAAGATATAAATGCCCACGGTTCCCCCACCTTTGTTGAAAAGCTCAGGGATAAACCACACTGAAAATCATGAAGTCAGGAATGCTCTCTTCTCTGTGCCTCATCCAAGTGGTGGACAGCGGGTATAGCAGCATCTGCAGTCACGTGGACAGGAGAAACTCTTAATTAAAACCGGAAGACATCAGAGACAGTATTGCTTTACTGGGAACCTGAATAAGCTGTCAGCATGGAAAGATCAAGACTGCTGATGCCCAGAGAGGTGACAGGAGTGACAGGGCTAAGCAGAGCAGGATGGTCCAGAAAAGAGCAACTAAAATACTGAAAAGTTTCTGCACACCAATAAGCTTCTCCACTGACAATAATCCGAATAAGACCAAATCGAGCTGAATTAGAAAGAGCCCAGTTTAACGGACACATTAACAGTGCCAGGTAGCTTTCCAGCCCCCCAGAGAGGAGCCAGGAAAGGAAGACCGGAAATTTGTTCTCTGGAAGACAATTTAAATACCCCGTGGGAGTGGTCTTGAGCATCTCTGGGCAGGGGTCCTTGTTTGGCGGGCTTTCTCGGGACGGAAAGTCTGGACTGAGGCAACTCTGAGGGGAGGAGGCCTGGGATGGAACTTCCACCCCAACATTTCAGACTCTGGATATATGGATGCCAGGGGCTGGGGTAAAGCCTTCACCCAAACATTCCAGACTCTTCGAATATATGGAGCCAGGAGCTGGAGTGACGGTTCCACCTAAACAAATACATCTATCAACCAAAGCATTAGCAGCAACGGAAGGAGTAAACCCAGAAAAAAGTGCTGAAACCCACACATCTGGAAAATACTTATAACATAATACATATATGCATTCCAAGATCAGGAAACCAAGTAAAATTATGTATGTGTGTATATGTACACACATATATGTATATACATATATACACAGATACATATTATATAAACCTTGTTTTGTTGAAAAGATATAATAGAAATATGGGAGGAGAACAAAAAGATAAACTTGGTGAGAGAAAAGTTAAGTCAAATGATTGTAGGCCATTCAACTTTAGTACTGATGCTTTGTATCACAGAAAAATCAAAGAGGCGATGCTACAGAATGCTGCTTTTTCCTTCACGGTTTCTCTCTTTTGTTTTGCTTTGCTTTTTTTGTTTGTCTGCTTAGCTTTTTTGAAACAGAGTCTTACTTTGTAGCCCAGTATGGCCCTGAAATGAGATTAGAGAAGTATATCAATACCCTACTTTTTTCTTCACATTTTAAACAACGGTACTATCTAGAAAAACTTGGAATATATGTATATATATATACACACTTTACATGGAAAATGGAATCTAAGGAGCTAGAGATGTGGCTTCCTAGAGTGTTTACCTATCATGCAGGAAGCTCTGGGTTATATTTAAAACCCCATAAAATAGGGTGTGATGGCACAAGCCCACCTTCTCCAACACTTTAAGGGCAGAAGGCAGATCAGAAGATCTTAAGTTCTAAGTCATACTCAGCTGCACATCAGTTCAAGGCCAGCATAAGATAAGGGAGGGAAAATACAAAAGTCAAATATATTTAACCAAGTTTACTAAACTTGACTGACACTCACAGATGTTTAGGCACAGTCTCATTTTGGGGCTGAACTGTTGAGGTTTCATGTTGAGGCTGAATTTAAAAGTAATGAACTAATTTGTTTGGCAAAATAAAATGTAAGGCAGTAATCAAGCTGTGGAATGGGTGGTGCTCACTTGCCTGACACAGGTCCACGGTAAGAGGAAGGGGAAAGGCGAGGACCTGTGAAGTTTGGCAAAGAAAGGCAGAGAAGCAGCATAGGCAGTCAGACGGGAGAGCGCAAGGAACAAAGCAGCTGGAATCACAAGAGATCAGAGCCATTAAAGAGATGCCTCCAGACCTGCGCTGCAAAAGGTGCCTGAGAGTAAGATTTAGGAGGCATAGGAGGAGGATCCACCTTGTAAAATCAAATTCACTTAAAGGGCCATGCTTAAGCTGAGAATACTGTTGAAGGGTTCCCTGCTCCTCAAAAGCTAAAGCCTAGCAAAGAACTCCCCCATCCACCCTGGGTCACCACAGAGAAACTGATGAGAGAGAGGGGGGGAGGGAGAGAGGGAGAGAGAGAGAAGCATCTCAAGCAGGTGACTGAAGTTGGTCATATCATCTACATGATAAAGTGTTGCAGGCATAAAATCACAGGATTGAAGGGCTCATGGGGGCTGGTGTCAGAGCTCATAAAGCCAGACAGTAAGTGGCATGGTGTGAGAGGGACACCCCCCCCCAGAGATTATTGAATGAAGCTGTGAAGGTAAAGTCTAGTTACGATGGAGACCTTGGGATGCTGGAGATACCAGAACCAAGTGACATCCCCAGGAGAGAGCTGCAGGCATGGAGTGGAATATCCCCCAAGAGATTGTGCTGCAGGTGGACGAAGCGGAAGGTGCAGGTTGGAGCAGGTATGGCTCCACCATGAGCCCCAGACGCTGGACATGCAGTGCAGGGTTTGGTGTTTTCTGTGTTAAATTTCAGTCTTGCTCTGTTCCCATCATTCATTGCTATGCCCCACCTCTTCCCTTTGGGGATGGGAATGTTTCTTCTGTGCCACTGTGCATTAGAAGCAGGTACCTTGTTTTCAGATGACAGGAGCTCACAGGTAAGTGAATGCCTTCAGGCTGGTCAGGGAGCCAGAGTCAGGCAGATCTCTGTGAGTTCAAGGCCAGCTTGATCTACACAGCAAGTTCTAGGTCACCCAAGGCTACAGATCCTGTTTCAGAAAANAAAAAGGAGGGTGGGGAATGCCTTCTGTCTCAGCTGAGACTCAGCCTGTGGGTTTTTAAAGCAGTACTGAAACTATTGAACACTATACAGACTTTTGAATCTGCACTGAATGTATTTTACATTGTGAGATGACCAAGAGTCTAAGAGGGCAAATGGTGGAGGGTAATGGCCCAAAAGTGATGTTTGGGTGTCATGCTGGCAAGGCTGTCCCTGTGATGGCTAAACGATGGGAAGTGGCATCACCACGGAAATGAGGGGCATGGCTCCCACCTATCTTCTGCCATGCCCTGGATCCTTCTTGTTTGACCATTCTTCTTCTAAACAGTCTTCTTTACTGCTGTACAGAAACATGTGATAAAAGCAAGAAAGAAAACTTTGTTATGACTCCTGAAAACTAGAGTCCATGTTTGAGATAACTCATCATACAGCCTGAGCTGGCCTAGAACTCACTATGTAGATCTCATCGGCCTCTAGCTCAGAGATCTGTCTGCCTCTGCCTTCCTGGGTGCTGGTATAAGGCATAGGCCACCATTCATGGCTTTATGAGGGACTGTTTTAGATTTTCTTTTTAGTGTTTTTTAGGTTAAATGATGTAGAAAGACTACTCTAAATATTGGGTGGTATTCTGTGCTCTGGGGTGTCAGACCAAATGAAAATGAGAAAGTGTGTTAAACACAGGGAGTCATCACTTTCTGTTTCCTGGCTAGGGATACCATGGGACCAGCTGCCTCCAGTTCGCGCCATCACCACTTTTCCTCAAGTGATGGGGTCTGAGCAGCAATAAACAGGTTCTACATGAAGCTGCTTTTGTTACATGTCGGAGCGTAGCAATGAAGAAAGTAAAACAGCTTGAAGAGAAGATGTGAAAGAAGAAAGCCTGGCTCCTAAGTAAATCTAGAGGAAGACAAGGCAGGTGGGGGAGCACCTGAATAATAGGGGAGGAAGTGAGAAATATCGTAATAAATGAGGAACATCCTGCGAAGAAAGAATAAGGGTTATCACGAATGCTCAGTGGGTAAAAGCACTTGGCACAAAGGATGGTTTGATCCCCAGGAACCACATGATGAAAAGAGGGAAGCAACTCCCACAAACTGTTCTCAACAAACACACATTGTGGCTCAAATATACGCACACACACACAAATTTAATAAAAGCTTTTTGGAAAAAAACCGCATTTTTAAAGAAAGGATATTAAGTTTTCCAATTATAATAAACTACATCTGTCATACTTCAACATGGGGGACAAAGCATACTGTTTTATAGTCAACCATGACATTAACCATACGAGGACAGATTCCCACAAGGCATACAGTAGGAATGGATGCAGAGATGCTGCATAAAGAAGGTTCTTGCCAACTTTCTCAGTAAAACATCAGCCTTGAGCCACCATGGCTCTGGCATAAGGGCTCAGCAAAGAGAGAACTCACAAAGACAACACAGTGAGGGCTCACCCCATATGTATAGGGTTTCCCACGCTCCACCACTTACTGCTAAGGGGTTTTGCATCTTCTGAACCAACAAATTGATACCATCCCAAGCCAGGTTTGACTTTTCTAGAAAACACGCAAGAACTGGAAGACTCTGTAAATAACACAGTGCCCTAAAACTTAAGCTCAGCTCACAGGTTAAAAGCTAGTTAGCTTCAAGGCAAAATTTAATTCACACTTTTAATGAATAATTACATGGAAAGTCTTTATATTTGTAATAATAATGTAAAAAAACACATTTTTAAACCATTATCAAGAAATCTTGAAGGGGAAAAGAATAAGCAGCATGATTCACCACTTAATACAACACACTGAAACCACGGATTCAACTCTGAAACCAGGAAGGCCCTCAAGCTTCGCACCAGTGGCCAGGATGTCACTGCACTTATTTTAGAAAGCCTGTTCCAAGATCTTTCCACAGTACTTTTCCAAAGCAGAGAAGGGGTGTCTTCATGCAACAGAAGGCAGCAAACACTGAAAACTAAGCCAGTCAAAAGAGAGACACACACCAGAGTCCCACAGGACCCCAGGGGACTCCCTAACAAGCCATATGAACTGGATTAACCATGCCATGCCATGTATTCGGACTCCTAGGCTCTAACTAAATTCTAGACACTTAGAAGTATTAATTATCGAAGAATAATCATTATAAAATTTTATAATGGAAGTAGGATAAACTTCTTAAGCATTTCCTAACATTAGTCTGAACACACATAAGCTATAATGTTTTTATAATTATAATTTAAGATTTAAATTCTGTCATGTTAATATAAGGGTTCCTCTCTATCCACACGGACTTATATTCCAAAGTTTCTGTAGCTCCTGAAGGGGCAGTCTTATGCCTTTCAAAACAAATGCTTGTATATTTAAATTTCTCGCACTGACTAAATTCATGCTACTCCCACTGGTCAATGGAAACATTAAGTAAACAGCGGCATGGAAAAGCTCGGGGTATCCCCTAGCAACTGAACAATGCAAAATCCAAACAGATTTCACACTGACCACTACAGTTTAGCATCACAAACTGAACCAAATATCAAACTCTAACATTAATCCAGATGAAGAGCCACAGACACAGGCCTAAGTGAAAACCGTTTAAATCGCCCACTGTCTGAGGCACAAGAACAACCCCTGGAATGCAAGCATCTGCTCAGCTCCCCCATTTGCACTTTCATTTGATTAAATCTCAAGCCCTAAGTCTGTTCTCTGCATGAAGAGAACAGGCAGCCTCTGGAACCGTCCAGTTAAAGATGTTCTTTTTAACAATCTGTTAGCTGTATTTTTTACTATTTACTAGCAACCTGGGTAAAAGGCAAAACACTCTTGCTAGTGTCCAATACAAAACCATACAAATATGACGGATGGCGGCCTGAGGCCACACAGGGAGCTACTCTATTACCCTAAATGAGGGCTACAGTGCTTCTCTGTCATTAAGCTCTTGAAGCTGGCTTCTGGCTGTGTCCTTGAATTTGCTGGCCAGCTAGTTGCTCAAAACATTAGTTAGTAAGGGCCAAATTCAGCACACCACCTCAAAAGTTCTCAGAGTCAGAAATATCTGTGACATGCAATCAAAAAGAATTCATGAAACCTTGTCTCAAAAAAAAAACCCTAAAAGAGGAGGGAGGGAGGGAGAGAGAGAGAGAATGAATTCCTGAGAAGAACAGAGACTTTGGGGAGTGGTAACTGCCAACTGCCGTGCAAGTGGAGGGATGGAGTTTGCATCTCCAACAGTCCATATACATACATACATACATACATACGTACATACGTGCATACGTGCATACGTGCATACATACATACATACATACATACATACATACATACATACATACATACATACATACAAGTACACACATACATCCCAGCACTCAGAGACAAGACAGGCGGAATCTTCAGTGAAAGCTAGCTACCCAGACCAGCAAAACCGGCAAGCTGTGGCTTCAAGTGAGAGACTTACCTGAAAACGTAAGGCGGTCAGTTGAGGAAGACATCAGCCTCTGGCCTCCGCACACGGGTGTACTCACACTCACTCACATTGTACACCTACACACATATGAACACACATGTGTAAAAGGAATGGTACCATAAGATACTCCCAAACTTAATTCCAGTGTGAAGTGTGGGAGATTATCTTTGGCATCGGAACCTCCAGGAAACATGAAAGAGCTCCCAGGTGTCCAGTCGGATGTGAGTAGCCCTCCAAAGGTCTCTGGGCAATTTTCTGAGCTAGTTCAGTGGTGTCCATGACTTCTCTGCTCCAATTTCCCAGTGTCTTACTCCCAGTTGACAGCCAAATTTCTTTACCCAGAATTGTAAAAAATGAGGGATTAAGGCTGCTATGTCCTGGCTCAACAGATCCATCATCAGGACCATTTGGAGTAAAGGGGAGACACGGTCCTCACTTCCTCACTCCTTTGTCTCTGGAAATGTGTGGAAAATACCTTTCAGAGCCAGAGGGTGTGAGCCGAGGATGCCCAGACTTCTTTTAAGCAAGACTTTATCATGTGCAGGAGTTAGAGCATCAATGACAGGGTGCTTCTGAAACCCTCATTTCAAAACCCTACAACACTGCTTTATTTGTTTGTTTGTTTTTCCACGAATGCAGTTCTAAAATAATGAGAAATAATACTTTTCTTTGTGTTGCCCTGGCTGTCCTGGAACTTGCTCTGTAGACCAGGCTGTCTTCGAAACTCACAGAAATCCACCTGCCTCTGCTTCCCGAGTGCTGGGATTAAAAGTTTGCGCTACCACAAGAAATAGTCCTCATGTGCCAGATACTAGGTAAGGTTTCTACACACACAACTGCATTTAAGCTAAAAACTGCCTGATCCAGGCCACGACCTTGATTTTACAAAAGAAGTAATTGCAGTACACAGAGGGTACCTGCCAAGGCCAAGTTACACAGGCTAACGGCTGGGAGGTGCAGAACCACATTCAAATGCCACACCCATCTACTATCAGTGGCCGAGTAAAGCGCACTAGGGAGTCCAAAGTCTCTAGGATCCCCAATTAGCTGGCTGGGTGTGCGGGCAGCTCAGGCAAGCAGCTTAGCCTCTTAACACCCAGTTTCTTCATCGATGAAAATGAACAATGATGGTGTCTCTCTACTGTGGTAGCCACTATGTGAGTGAATACTGGTAGCATATCTAGAACAGTAGCTGCATATGAGAAATGTATAGTATGCTAGCCCTAATAATGGCTTGTGGGTATTATAAAACCAGATGCTTCTTTGTAGCCAAGTTATAACATCTTCTCAAATGTAAGATACTCTGATCTATCCATCTTGCTAGCCCTGGAATATACTCTCAAGATGCAACTAAGTTCTAAATGGCAATCGTCGTGACACATTTTTTAAGGCTTCCTTTCATTTGCAAAAGCAGAAAAGAATCACACACAAAAAGATGCTCTACAGGAAAATCAACAGACTGCTAGAATCAAATGTTACATGGTCTCAAAGGGTAGACTTCAAATACAAGTCCAATGATCCATAATCCATCAGGTACTCAGGCTTCTAGTCAAACACAGCAAGTAAATCCAAAGTGTACTTCATATTAATCAAACCAACAAAAACAAACTAAAGGTGAGCTAAAATATAGATGAAAAGGCTGGAGAGGTATCAGCAAAACTCAGAGCAAGGCCAGCAAGACTAAGTGAATGGTGACCCTAAGGGAGACACAAAAGGAGCAGAGACAGGACGAGAGCTGGGAGCCTGCACTAGAGAAAAGCGGCATGCCTTAAGAGATTTTCACCATTCTGGCTAGGCTGGCCCAGAGGGGTGTTCTCTGAGACAGAACTCTTCTGTCTGAAGACCTGCCTGCAACCCTGGGCACCTGAGATGGCAAAGAGGCGCAGCTAGATCTACACACACACACCCATACATTACTAGCAGACTGTGATTCTAATTATAAAAGGAAAGAACACTGGTAAAGTAAATTATGCACTGGATTTTTTTCCTTAGTTTTTAAGTTAAAGGCCTTCCCAAAAGGCCCTGCTCCTGGATCCAGAATGCCTTTTGATATGCTTAGGAACCCGATGAACTGCGATTACATCTTCAAGTAGGCCTGCCCCTAACACAACAGAAACATGTCTTCCCCAAGCTTGGCCATCATCACAGGACAACAGGAACATGTCTTCCACAAGTTTGGCCATCATCACAGGACAAGGTGGGAACTCACAGAACCCTGGCATGTGCTAGTAACATCATTAATGTTAGTGGGCTGTAAGACCTTATAGAGGGCTGGCTCTTACACCACCAACATAGCACGCTGTAAGCATCCAGTTACTACACACTGATTGGCAGATGCAAGTGCCAGGGCCACACCTCACCCAGCTTCTGCTGTAAGTCCAATGTTCTCTCCGACTCTGCCCTGGTGGCCTTTTCTAACTTCAGTTCTCATACCACAAGACCCAGCACCCTATGTTCCTATGCTAATGAACCAACTGTCGTCAGTTATGACTTTATTGTTCCCAATACCTTTCTCCAGCAACCAACATCTTAATCATTCCAAATACCATTTCTCTGAAGCTTTACCCAATTGTCTGGGCAAAACGAATGATATTTCTTTAGCTCTCTGCTTCTTCAACAGGTGGACAACCCCCCAGCTGAAATAAAGAATGAACTAAACAGGCTGCAGTGTGCCTGAGAACGCCTACCACACTTCCAGTTGGCAATAGGTATCCCGTGCCTAGCTGTCCAATGAAGGAGAATGATGCTGTCTGATCAATGTCTTAACTGCATTTGAAGTTCCAGTTCCGGACAGTTGGCTTACATGTATTCCCATTCCCTGGTCAGAAAAATGGCAGAAGGAGCAGCTTTGTGCCAGAAGAATGAAAGTCAAATCCACGAGTCTTGACATTGTGGGACAATTACGTTAGGCATATGGTTGTTTGAGCCCATATTAATGCAGGCTTCAAAACGAGGACTTTGGGATCTGATCTCTTACACGCTCCATTAACTCTTATGAGGTAGCAAATTTGGGGAACCTTTAAAGGACAGTGCCATGCAATTCCCCACGTGTGGCTAACAGGCAACAATGAGGAACACATGGACACAGGGACACAGTACAGTGATCAGACTACAAGCCTAGTGATGAGCTTGGTCTTGGCCCAAGACGCAGTGAATGGGAGAAGTAACTGCAGTCCAGCCACGGCTCAGCGTATCTGAAGACCTGCCACGGAAAGCATTAGACCTGCTGCAGTACAATCCTAGAAAGGGAAGGTATACACTCCCCCAGACACTAAACTAAACCTGGCAGGGTCCTCAGGGGACGCCCCGAGGTCTATGCAGGAAGTAGGCCTGGCAACAACTTGGTAGAGTTTTCTCTGAAAGAACCGGAGACTCAGATACGCAACAGATCCAGAAAGACCTTAGGGCTCTCCAAGTTCAATATCTAGGCATATTTTCTGCCTCACATTCAAAATTTGCCAACGTAATTTACAGAAACACTAGGTGATATGCACTTTGACCTATAACTGACTAGCGTATAAATACAGCATTTACAAGAAGCAACCAGGAAATCTCTAGATTATCCGGTATATAACAAAAGTCAAGCACAACACAGTATACGGCACAGTCACTGGTGTATAAAACGAACATGAAAGACACAATCATCAAGTCAGGAAGCAAAAGTCATGGACGCTTGCTTGAGGACTACTGGAAAAGAAAAAAAAAATCACACTTACAACCCTCCTGCTTCGGCTCCAGAATGCTAAAATTACGGGTATATACCACCACTCAGTGATACAGAGACTTCTTAAATGTAGAAATATAACTGATTTCCATCTAATTTTCCCAAGAAAATTTAAAAGTTAAAAAAAGCCTCACAGAGGAAGAAGTATCAGTGGGAACAACATGAAGGCCCATGTGAAGGACTACAACAGACACGTCAAATACCTCGGACACAAGCAGACCAGACTCAGTACTAACCCTGGAGTCACAATAAGTACTGAAAAGATGGGTGTCCAACCTTTTGACAATGTCACCTACAAATGCACCTGCTGAGCTCACCGACATTTTGGACACACTTAAGCAATCCATTTTGCAAAAGGTTTATGCTTTGGAAATGCACCCAAGCGCTGGCCACTTGTGTATTGTCCTGGTTAGCCTTGACTGTCAACGTGACACAGTCTTGACATCCTGCCCTCTTCCTTCAGTGATAGACATAACATAAACACAATAAATGTAACAGACATAGGGTCAGTGTTCCATCACAGCAACGGAGCAGAACAGAACTGCCCTGTCTCTTTCCTGTTGCTATGGAAATACCCCAACCAAAAGCAACCTAGTGAGGGATGGATCTGTTCTGTTTACTCTGTTAACTCTCAGGTAACAATCTATCACTGAGAGAATCAAGACAAGAATTTCACCCACATACAGCAGAAACCATGGAGAAACCCTACTACCTGGCTCAAGTTTAGCTGGCTTTTTACAGCCCATGACTACCTGCCTAGGAATGGTGCTGCCCTCCTGCATTATTTAATTAGTAATCAAAACAATCCCCCCCCCAGACTCCCGCAGGCCAATCTGACCTATGTAATTCCTCCTCTCAGGTGACCCCAGGCTGTGGCAAGCTGACAATGGTAGTGTGGGTATTGGTGATGCTTGACTGTGTCAGGTTGGTAACAGTAACATGGGTATTGATGGCTGCTCTCAAAGAATCAGGGCAGTCTTTGTTCTTCTGGCCTTTCCTGGCACATGGAAAGACTTGCATCTAACTGAGCCCAGTCTTCCTCACTCATGGAATAGGCCAACATCTCCAAAAACGTTAAGAATGCAGGTTAAAAGCCTGCAAGAATTCAGGGAGAGTGGGTTCAATGTACAGCTGTTATTCCTCAAGCTCTGAAGGATCACATTCTTCAGGGACAAGGTAGGGAAAAACAGACAAGAATTTAGTTATAGTCAATGAGATTTCAATACTTTGCCAGTGACAGATGAGATGGCCATTTGTCTGGTAACCCTGAGTGAACCAGAGCTAAAATGTGAACCAACCACTTTATAGCCCATGAGTCTACCAGGAACTGGCCTCCTGCCCAGCAACAATCTGAGCCCTGGAAGCTTGCCCTCCCCAGCAACCCTTAGCAACAAATGCTTTCACTGCTCCCATAGCTTCCTTCATGCTGATCATCGTCCGTTGACGCACACATACACGGCCACATATACTCTTCATGGTTTGTGGAAATGAGACTCTGCAATCTTGAGATCTCTACCTCCTCGTTGGAAAGATTGCACCACAGCCACACCACAATTTATCCAACAATTTCACAGGCAGGCACTCGCTGTATTTCCTTTTTTTCCGGGTGTTTGTTGCTTTTCTGCCACCACAGAAATGAGCTGGCAAAAACCTTCCACTGTGTATCTTAATGCATTCGCAGTCTTTAAAGCAGGATACCAGGGCTGGGACTGGTGCTGGGATGCCTTCAGAAGGGCTGCGCCTATTCACACGGCCACCACAGCCCTACCGTTCCAAGGCAGGTTTTATAAAATATCAAATGGATGCCCACGTGAGTGGATAGAGCTTACCCATGAAAAGATACACAACAACGAATGAGGGTCCATCCTGGGCTCTAAAGAGGTGGAAGGGGTGTGTGTCGCTCATCACACACACCCGTCTCTGTTCGCACGTCACACATCACTCAGCAAAAACATCAAATTCTCCTTCTAGTGCCTATACAGAGAAAATGAAAGTGCTGACTACATGGATTGTCTTTCGTCGAGTCAAAAGCGTACAGAATTTAGCTTAAACTCCTAAATCTGTTTAGCGTACCAACATCACGAACAACTGTGTGGAAACACATGGTCAGGCTCTGCCAGGCGCTCAGAGTCCAATGAAGAAAAAGACTTGCAGTGTGCCAGGCAGGCAGGTGTGGCATAGGCTGAGTGCCAGGTGGCAGGTGTGGTGCTGGGGGAGTGACACCTTCAGGCTCCCAAGGCTGGCGACTGGGTAAGCAGGCAAGGCTCCAGCTAGTCTCTTAGGGGCTGGACTCTTGGAACAAGAGGTTAAAAGTGACTTTTTTTTCCTTCCTTTTTAAAAATATTTCTTAATTTTTCAAGGTTTCTAAAATTAACATTGAAATGATTTCCATAATTGGAGCAAACAAACAAAAGCAAACACCCTCCTTTGAAAACACCAACCCCCGTGAATGTTGCTTAGCAGCTAACGCCCTAATTAAAACTCTGGCTATTTTCTCGGTCTTAAATGAATGTTCAGAGGTCTTTTCAAGGAGATGGAGTGAGATTTTTAGAGGAATTCAGACTGTTTGGCATCTATAAAAGCAGCCACAAGAAGTAATGGAAGAATGCAACAGAACAGCAGAGAGCAGCTTTTCCACCCCTGTCCTTGCCCTTCCCCCACTCCCACTTCACCCCCAGCTCTCTTGCTGAGTCTTCAAAAGGCTCCTCAGTTTACCTAGTACTATACCTCGCAAAGGCTCCAATGTGACAATACCGTGGGG
>LOEQ01000407.1:155929-173736 GCA_001685075.1 Bramus lutescens | reverse complement strand
AGATAGATAGATAGATAGATAGATAGATAGATAGATAGATAGATCTTCCAGCCTAGCTATATTCTGTTAAGCTATTGGCTGAAAGCAGCTTCTTTATTAACCAATAAAAACAACACATATACAGAAGGACTTCCCACACTAAGGGTCTTCTGTCTATCAAGAACCTGACTTTTTCATCTCATAAAAGAACACAGGAGTGACCCTCAGAGCTATGTGGGGGGGGCACGCACGCGCGTGTGTTCACGCATGCTAATCAAATCATATGCAAAGCTGGACACTGAAAAAACAGCCCTTTGCATAAAAACCCCAGGGCCCATTTAATAAATGCAACTCTAAGACCTTAATCATGTGTCCCCAGATTTAAATTTAAGAATATTTTTCCAGCGATGTTTGGAACTCAAGACAAAGATACATCAATTCAAACCATTCAGAAACCTGAGAACCTCTAGAATTCCATAAACGAATAATTTAGAGCTCAACAGTCTTTATAATCAGAAGCAAGACCACTACACTGGGTCTCTTATTGCGAATTAGTGCTCTTCCCTGTTGTGTGTGCATGTGCAAGTGTGTGTGTGTGTGCACTAATGTGCTCAGGTGCACACACTTACATGTGTCTGCACTTGAGCTTGACAGTTCAGGTTGTCAAGCTTGGTGCCTCTAACTACTGAGCCATCACCCCGGCACCTTCCCTTGTTTCTCCATTAACAGAGTTATCAGGTCTACACTCATGGTAGTCCTGATGGTTGAATTTGTGTTTTCTGTTTTATTTTTGGTTTTCTGTTGATGCTGTCTGACTCTCATCCTTCCCTTGTAGAATGCTTTCCTTCGAATGGAAACATTCCCTTCAAGAGGACAGGGAAGCTGGAAACAAACATGCCTGTCTGGGAAGAGGAACCATTCTTGTAACCCTCTCAACAAATTTATAAACATAGCAGACAACTGCAGGGAGGGAGACTACCAGCCAGGCTGCCCAGAGGAGCTTTCCCAGAACTCTCTATCTGCTTGCAGGACATAGCTTCCGTGAGTTACCCTGGGTAGTGGGGAGGGCTTTTGGAAGAAGTAGCTGCTTTAAAGTCATCCCTGCTCCTAGAAGTAACCTTCCAGCCATACTCCTGTTAGTATCTCCCAGCTTAGACTGCACTTAGTAACCCCAGTTAAAGAAAAAGAAACAAACAAACAAAAACAAAAAAACAAAGCAAAACATCATTAAACCACCAAGTTGGACTTTGGTGACTTTGATCTGCTCCGGGTTCCCTTTCTGGGGTGAGTAGATCTGAGTGTTGTGTCTCCCAGAACACTCTTTTTCCTGATATGTTTTGAGTATATTTTAAATTCTATTTTGTGACATCTAGTGATACTGGATGCTCAAGTACATCTTTACACTTTCACAGTCTGGCTGAACAGTATCAGCAGAAATTGTTGGTCCCTGCTAAAGGGGTGTCTCTTGTAAGGAGAAGCAAATGGTTTGAAAATGATGCTTCCTGCACACTAAGAAAGCAAACATGCCTTTCATTGAGGAGAAAAAGAGATCACAGATGACACCCCCTGTTGTTGAGGGACTCCTCGGGTCTATATCTTTGATCGATTCTCCAGTACACAGTTGGTAAGTCACAAAAGGCGTAGCTGAAAAAAAATTGTGGAGCTTTTTGCATCTTTTTCAAATTACTATATGAAGCTGGGCATGTGGTTGTTACCTGTTTTTATTCTGCTCTCAAAGTTAACAGTAACTACAGTTAGTTAGTTAGTTAGTTAGTTAGTTAGTTAGTTAGTTAGTTAGTTAGTTAGTTAGTTAGTTAGTTTCGAGACAGGGTTTCTCTGTGTAACAGCCGTAGCTGTAGACCAGGCTGGCCTCGAACTCACAGAGGTCCTCCCTGCCTTTGCCTCCTGGGGATTAAAGGCGTGTGCCACCACTGCTTAGCAAAACTACTGGGTTTTGTGGTTTTTGTTTTGTTTTGTTTTGTTTTAAGTGTTCTGGAGTACTGAATTTTTAAGATGCATATTTTGTTAAGAATTCTGTAAATGAGGTGTGGTTACTCATCTATATGTAAATATTATTTGTTAGCTTTTTCTAAGTGAACATTTTCAGCATTTCTAACTCAGCTGTAGAGTCCTGCAAGAGCTAAGAGCAGAGAAAAGTGCTTACTAACCCAATACCTGAAAGTGGGAGACATGTGACTTATACATGCCTGAAGGCAGTGGGCCTGGCCACAGGTGGCACCTGATGAGCACCTGACCCCTTAGGATGATGACTGACCAGAGGTCAGCTTGCAGTAGTCAGACATGGCCTGGCCAGGGAGGACTTGAATGAATCCTACAGAGTACCTCTGGAGACTCAGAAATTACATGTTAGGTGGAAAAGCCATGACTATGAGGCCCAGGTTCTGGCCTAAGTTCCAAGAACCTGTGGGTTCTCTTGAGATGGAGTCTTAGTTTGTCATCTATGGGAGAAAGAATTTAGCTACAGTTCTCTTTGGTCCTTCAAGCCTGAAGACATGAGCTCAGTCCCCACAGGAGATTGAAGAGACCAGGAGAAAAGTGACTCCTGCAAGTTATCCTCTGACCTGAACATGTACAGTGTGGTGTGTGTACACACTTACATGTGCACATGTGTGCACATACACACACACGCACTTTTTTAAATAAATAAACTTAAGTAAATTAATAAATAAAATCAATTCTAGAAGTTATTATATAAAAATCACATGATATGAGTAGTAGTTGTTACTTTTAGTTTTTAAAGTGTTTTAGATAGCATACGAAGCAGTAGATTTCACTGTGACATTGCATTTTACTGCATACATGTCATTATATTTGCTTTTATTTTTCTCCCCAACAGCCCCTCCTTCTGATCTCATAGCATGTTTATCCCATCACCTTTTCCTGTTGCTTCCACATTCAGACCTTTCTTCCCTTTCATTCCCTCTATCTATAGTCATGCTAACACACACACACACACACACACACACACATCTGTGCTTTTTATGTTAGAGAAAACATGATATGTCTTTCTGAGTCTGGCTTATTTTGCTTAACACGATGCTCTCCATCCATTTTCCTGCACATGCCATAATTGCATTATTCTTCACAGCAGAGGAACATCCCAAGTGTTCGTGTACCATGCTGTCTTGTCTTACCTTCTAGTGGACTTCCAGGTCTGTTCTGTAGCTTGACTGTGTGAGCAGTGCAGGAATGTGCAGATCTCAGCAGAACGCTGTCTCAGGGCCCTTCAGGTACACACCAGGAGTGGTGCAGCTGGATTGCTATGTGATTATTTTGAGATTCTTGGGTGACCTGCGTATTTGTTTCCATTGTATCAGACTGACATTCCCACTGGAGAATCAAGTGTTCCATTTACCTCACATCTTCACAAGTAGTTCTTTAGTTTGGTCCTTTGTCTTCTTTTTAATTTTTGTTTTTTTTAATATTTGTATTTCTAAACACCAAATGTAATGAATTCACAAATGCATACCAGATAAAAATATGCAGTTCTAAGGAAAAGCCAATACCTTCACAAATGCTCTGTGTTATCCATTGTTATTGATAGGGTAACTTGTTGAGGTAAGAAACATAAAAGCAGATTTGTTTGTTTGTTTGTTTGTTTGTTTGTTTGTTTGTTTCTGGAAAGATGGTCCAATCCCCTGTATTAGATAAGAGGAACCAGAAATAAACACTTGAAAAGGTAGCATGCAACCTGGTCCAATGGTGTTGTCTGTCCATTCCTGTGCACGTGTTTGTGCAAGTAACAGAAGCCAATGGCATGGATAACAAACACAACACCACCACAGTTCACACTGGGAAAGACTGGGTGACAGCAAGAGACCAACTATGACCAAGAGGGCAGTGCAGACAGAGGTGTAAGGTTACCTCACCAGGTAGGGTGGTGATGTAACAGCCTAAGTTACAGGACGGACACTGAGGACTGCTGGAAACTTGCGTGCTCGCTGTTTCACAGGGACAGCTGAGCTGTGCTACAGAGATGACAGACAAGTCCTTCTCTTATATCTGGCTATTTCCCCAAACCTCTCCCCAAGAAAAAATTCAGCTTAGCCTTATTACTGTAAAATACTCTTTCATCTGTAAAATATTTCTGGCCCTGTCAAATTAAAATTTTCAAGTAAAGTGTCTTTGTTGCTGATGAGCAGACATGCCACCTGTCTCTGATACAATATATGTTCAAAGTGGCCATTGCATTGATTACAATGCATTGCGTTCAGGCATGAACATTTTCTCACCATTATTTTCCCTGCCAAAAGTCATTTTGATATCTGCTGCTAGGTCACTAATTGAAATACAGTCTGTCAGGATTATCACCTCTAGATATAATCTTCCTGTCAACCACAACTGGCCACTTGACTGTGTGTGATTTCATGAGCGTCCTCGGGTCAAACTCGACATCTCATGCTTTCATGACAGCTGTTTGGAATCACCTTGGGTCACTGCTTATGAACATTAAAATCACCATCTGCATTTCACTCCCTTTTTAATGAGACCCCCACAGGTAGGTGACAGAAGACTCACCCTATCCTGGTTGTCAGAATGTACAAACCTTGTGACAGACACACTGCCCTAATCTTTAGCAGTTCTGTTATGTGTCTCTTTCAGGGAAGCGTGTATGCTGTCTGAGTGCTGGCTCTTTTTAAGGTTGTGTATCCTCTGTACTCATAATTTGGGTTTGTTGTCTTTTTGGCAATACATTCTGCTGCCTTTGTTTCAATACAGAGAGTAATCAAGCCACCAGTCACAGATCATAAATTCACTCTCCCCAAAAGCACTTTCCTTGGTAGTAAAGCTTCCCTGTCTGGTTTGACCCCTAAGTCTTAAAGCCAAAATGAATGATTTGGTGGCCATTGACTCTTCCTAAATGAGGTCACTCCCTAAGGTAAAACACAGCAGCTGGCCAGCCACTTCTGTGGAGATGTGGTGAAGTTCTGTCCCATAATGCTTTGCTCTGTTTTGTACCTCACAATCACAGGCAGCCCTTTGAGGATGAGGCACTTTCGTTGCAGCTGGAGCAAGTAAAGTTTGTTCCACAGGATCAGAGCCATTGTAAAAGCCCTCGTGTTTGTGGCCACTCCCCTTGGGTCCATGCACTTCTTCACTGCAGGCCTGAGAGCATGCTTTGGGCTACCCTTCACAGAGCATACAGAGCAGGCTGCTAGGGTACGGGGGGGGGCTGCAAGGCAGGAGGTTTTCCTGCTAAATCCATGCACTGGCCAATGGTGGACAGAAAGGCAGCAATGAAGTGCAAACAGAAACACAACAGCTTGACAGCGAGCCCGGATACTTTCCCTCCAAACTGTCTTGGAGATGCCACCCTTCCATCTCGTTTATCTGCTTGACAACCGCTCTGACTGGGTCGAGATGAAATCAAAGAACAGGTTGGTTTGTTTGTTTCTTTTTTATTATTGTTTTTCTAGAAAAAATATCTCTGTGTAGCTCTGGCTCTCCTGGAACTAGCTCTGTAGACCAGGCTGGCCTCAAACTCAGAGATCTGCCTGCCTCTGCCTCCTGAGTGCTGGGATAAAAGGTGAGCACCACCACCATTCCATGTCACAGCCATTCTAATTTGCATTTATTTCCCTTGATGGCTAAGGATTTTGAAGATATTTCTCAAATACTCACTGGCTAGTTGTATTTATTTCTTTGATAATTGTCAGGTATACTCATTAGTCCATGACTTCATTGAGTTGCTTATTGAGGGTGGGCAACCCTTGGAATTCTTTACAATATCATGCCCTATTAAAAGTATAATTCACAAAGATTTTTCTCCTGTCCTACAGGCAGTCACTTCACTATACTGATGATTTCTTTTGCTGTGCACAAGCGTCTTAGTTTCATAAAATTTTATCCATCATTTCTCAGGATAATTGCCTGTATTTCTGACTTTTTTTTAAAAAAAAGTCCATTCTTACATCTGTTTGCTAAAATGGTCCCCTCTGTCAATTACAGAGATTCTGGTTTTAAATTCTTTGACCAAGTTTGAACTGATTTTTATGAAAAGGGGGAGACATGGATATAGCTTCATTCTTCTACATGTGGGCATCTATTTTTCCCAGCACCATTTGTTAAAAAGGCTGAACTTAACCCGAAACATGCATTTTGGACTTTCACCAACAAGCAGGGGTCAGTAGCGGCTTGAGTTTGCTCTGGACCTTCTAGTCTGGGCCATTGTTCTGTGTTTGTGCCAGTGCCCTGAGTTAATGCTGTTATGAGATCTGGTATAATTTGACAGCAGGTATTTTCAGAAGCATTGATGTTTCTGCTTAGGCTTTGTGCTGTCTATTTGCAGTGTTTTGTGTTTCCATATGAATTTTCTGATTGTTTTTATTACTTCTATAAGAAATGATTAGACTTTTAATGATGATTGCATTAAATTAGTAGACAATTTCCAGTAATGTAAGTGACTTTGGGGATATTAATTCTACCAATTTATGTTTATGAAAGGTCTTTCCATCTTCTTCAGTTTTTATCATAGAGGCCATTCATTTCTATAAAGAGTATTCATAGTTAATTTTTCAAGCTATTGTGAATAGGATTCTTTTTTCACGATTTCTCACTCAACAATTTTGCCATGGTATATAGAAAATGTACTGGTTTTTTATGATTTTGTAGCATGCTACTTTGCTGAAATGCTTATTGAATGCAAGAGTGTGTGGTGCAGTCTTTGGGGTCTTTTAAATAGAGGCCCGTGTCATCTGCAGAAAGGACTTCTTTCTTTCCCATCTGTATCCACTTTCTTTCTTTCTCTTGCTTATAGCTCTAGCTAGGACTGTAAGCACTTCAAGCAGAGAGACTGTGCATCTTGTTGCATTCCTGATTTTAGAAAGGATGCTCTGTTTTTTTCTCATTTTACATGATAGCTGATATTGGTTTGTCATAAATAGGTTTTATTATATTGAGGCAAATTACCTTTATTCTAATTTTCTCTGGGCTTTATTGTGACAAGATGTTGGACTTTGTTAGGCCTTTTCTGCATCTTTTGAGATAATCGTGTCCTTTGGCATATTCATAAACTGTGTTACATTTGTTGATTTGTGAGTGTACAACTTTCTTTGCATCCCCAAGTGAAACAAACTCAGTCATAAAGTAGAATCATTTCAATGTTTTCTTGGATTTAGTTTACAATCTTTTATCAAGAATATTTGTGTGTGTTCATCATAGTATGTGGCACTGTTCATGGAGAAGCGTGAAGAAACATCTACACGCCCCAGCAGGAACCTGACAACATGTGAATGTGTCGCTGAAGCCCAACTTGGAGAACCAGTAAGCTTTATTGGGGTTTATTAAAGGAGAAGAAGTGGCTCAAAGACAGCTGTGTTGCCAAAGCCCTCCTCACCACGGGTGACATCTCACCAAAGTCGGAAACCTAGAGCCCGCAAGTAGGTTGGAGGGAGTCTTTATACAGCTTAGCTGAGCTGAGCCTCCCTCCCCATCAGTAAGACAGTGTCAGGTTTAGGGGTGCATCCTTTTATCAGTGAGACAGTTGCAAGCTCAGCAGTGCACCCCTCCCCTTAGTGAGACAGTGCCCATTTCAGCCTTGCTTTTCTCAACCTGGCCTGTTGTTCACCCAAGCAATGACACAGTAGTGACATTACCACTGCCACCGCAGAGGGATCAGCTTCATACCTCACTTCTATATTTGTCTGTACTGTCTTGATGTCTCTTGGTCCATGGCTCAGACAGCCCACAGGCTTGTCTCCATAGCCCCTCCAGTCCCTGTCCAGCTTGCTGTTGCTGTAGTGCCAGTGTCTAGGAATGGGAAACACCCTCTGGCAGCCAGTACAAACCAGAGTCCAATGTAGACGGTGCGGTGCACCTGGGCACCATCCAGCTGCCACTGCTGATGTTCCTTAGTAAAGGTCTCACCTCGTTTTATTTCTTCCTCTTCTGCATTTCCTCTCACGAACTTAGTCTGTTGTTTTCTAACCCGATTCTTCCCTTTTACTCAATGGCACAAAGGTGCCTTTAGCTACCACCTTACCTGGAAGAGCTAACAAAGCTTTACCCTTGTCCTTCTGTTTGCCGTAGCTAACCTATGAGGAGCTAGTAAGCAAATACACTTCTTCTTAAAAATTAATTCTACTGGAGCCTTAAAGATTTGGAAAGAGAGTTTTAATGAAAACATCAATGCCTGATATTACTGAGCTTGCTAACTGAATCACTTGTAGAAAAGCTGCACTTTCAGCACGTTCTGCTTTAAGAAAACCAAACACACAGTTAACTCATCCTAGACCACACTTCAGTGGGGAGTCGATTCCCGCTCCCTCCGGATATGTTCCCACGGTTTATTGGAGGTTGAAATGGGTAGTTAATTGAATGCAACCAAAATGGAAATTTTTTATTGCAAATTAAGTGTCATATAATTTTACAATGTATAATACACAAAGCTAAGCATAACTGTATTTAGTCATGAATATGTTTGAGAAAATTAAACCAAAAACCATCCAAGAGTTATAAACATCAGTTTGAGAGCCCTTGTCTGAGAGTCCTACTCTCTCTGAGATGCACTCAGAGAGCATGGCAAAACCTGGGGAGATTATTTCAAGTTTTAAATACCTTATGCAATATCGGAAATACAATTTCTCATCTTCCAATAAGGAAACAATTTTCTTCCAGAATATGAAACATAATTCTGAATAAAAGCCACAGAGACAGGAATTCAATGACACTCAGCACTGACTTTACAAGAGAATGTCACAGATTTCAGAGTCTTCACCTCCTCACAGACTCAGTGTCTCCCCTCTAACTGGAGCCAATGACGATAAAGACCCCGGGAATGCTCAATGACTGTGATTTCACTTCAGAATGTTCTGTTGAGACATTGAACACCGGCAATAGCAGACAGTCTACAGTGCATTCTCTCCACTTTCCTTTCCTGTAAAGGCCTGCATTCACAGGTCACAGCCAGTCCTTCCCTCTCCCTCTCCCCACCCTGCTCGCTTCCATTATCACCTTTTTCCTACTTCCCAAAGTAACTGCTACAACCAAAGCCACTTACCTCAGAATGGCCTACCTTCCCACAGCCCCTCATCTTTCTCTTATATGTTTATCTGACTTCTCATATCTTTCTATTTTACTGAAAAGGAATATCTTTCTATTTTACTGAAAAGGAATTATGTGAAACCAGAATTTTTTAAGAATGATTTACAGTTACAGACACCTCCATAATAAAACAAAAGCTTAATAAAATAGAATATCAATAATTCATAGGAATGGAAGAGCAGAAAATGTCAAATCTTCGTTGCTCGTCACACGGGATATTTATAGCAAATACATGTTTTAATAGTTATAACCAATAAATATTTTATGCTTTTCTACATATTTTGTTATGTATATACTCTAGTATATGATCTACATACTCTAGGATATAATTACATAAAATTATATAATTCTCATTTTAAACATGAATGCATAGATGCAGTTTGATTCATTTCTCTCAGTGTCTTCAGGTTTACAAACTAACGCCACCAGCTAGTGCCATAAGGCAGCCGAAAGGAGAAAGGCAAAAGTAGACAAGCCCGAGAAGGACCTCTGATGGAGGGAGGTGGCTGGAGTTCACTTACTCACTTCTCTGGGAATAATAACCACATTTCCCACAAGTGTAGAGGGAAAGAAATGGTATTTTTATTTCCATGTGACTGTCAACATAATGGTTCCCTTTGGCACTCCCTGAGGAAGGAAGTGAGCATGTGTCTGTGTGTACTGACCAGACAAGGGAGTAGCAAATGTACCAAGCAGACAGCCAAACAAGAATGGCTTTTACAAAACAAACCGAACCAAAGGCAGAGCCATGCATGAAAAGGCACGCATGGCAGGTGACTTGTAAGATAACGCGAAACACGGCATGCCTGTGTCTTTACTCAGCGATTTGTGTCGAACTTTTACTCCTCATGCAACTAGTTCACTGTCCATCTTGGCAATGCTGATCTTTCCAAAGTGACTAAATCTCGTAGGAAGGTAGAAGTATCATTTCTATACAAAGTAATGAAACAAGATTGGTGGGGTCACCATCCTACAATACAGAGGTATTAGCTGGACTAAGTTATGTGGTATAGACAAACACTAACAGGATCCCAGTGATTCTGATGTGCCGGGGATGCATTAGTCTGCTAGTGCTTATGCTTTTGGATTATTCCCTCACTTAAGTGTTGCATGGACTTACTGATTTATAGCTAACAAATAAAATACATTGGATGTCACTTTTGAGATTTAATTATAACAAGGTGGTGCCTTTCCTCTGGGGTGTTCATTCACTTTCATTTGGATTCACTGCTCTGGGGGAAGCCAGCCACATGCCCCGAGACAGATTCGTGGAGAGACCTGTGAGTCAGCATAGAGCTGATTTCTGCCCATGTCAATGCTTCCCCAGTGAACCTGCAAGTCTCTCCCTCCCTCCATTGAACCTTGAGACAACTGTAACTTCAGCTACCATCCCTGATTATAGCTTCCAAAAAGGGTCACCCCAAACCACCTAGCTAAGCTGTTTTTAGATCCCAGACCGCAGAAAATATGAGGTGATGTGCCTTTATTATTTTAAGAGACTAAATTTGGAGTGATTTGTGAGCCTTAGGAGCTAACCAGTGCAGCCCACAGTGGATCAGGAACAGTGGGGGAGTTAGAGGTGGGTAGGGGACAGATGGAAGAGTAGTGGCCATGATGAGCAAGATAGGATACTAGGACCCAGCAGGTGTATCTTAGGCAACTCTCTCTATGCTCTGATATGGGCATCTTTAGCTGCCTTCTAACCCAATGTTTTATTTAACCCAATGTTAAATAAAAAAATTTTTTTGATTACAAAATAACATGAAGATTTTTCATAACCACACTTTATGTAAAAACAACCCAATTTTTATAGTATTAAATAATATTATAGTAGAATGATTTGATACAGTTTTAAACAGAAGAAAAGACTGGTCACTGACTGCATTTTACACATTAGCCTGTTTAGAAAAAGCGATTTAAAAAACGTTCTGGTGGGGGTGTTGTAACCTGAAACTTTCCCCTCTTTTCTTCTGTTTAAAACTATAGTGATGGGCTGGAGAGATGATCAGTGGTTAAGAGCACCTGCTGCTCTTCCAGAGGTCCTGAATTCAGTACTCAGCATCCTTATCTGTTGTCTCACAATGTCCTGTAACTTAAGCTTGGGGACTGGAGTGGCTCTGATTCCCTCTTCTGGCTTCCTCCATCGTCCACGCACATATGCCACACAGTCACTACAAGATACACACACCTACATAGTAAAAATTATATTTAAATAACTTTTAAAATAATACAAATACACTAGGTGGTAGTGGCACATGCCTTTAATCCCAGCACTCGGGAGGCAGAGACAGGTGGATCTTTGTGGGTTTGAGGCCAGCCTGGTCTACAGAATGAATTCCAGGACATGCAGGACTGTTACACAGAGAAACCCTCTCTCAAAAACAAAACAAATAGAAAAAGATACAAATACAATATAAAGAGGAGAGTTGAGAGACTTGAGACTGCTTCTGTATGAGCCAGGGATGGACTGAAGGGGGAAAATGGGTTTTATCTCAAAGAAATAGAAAAGCAGCTTGGAAATCAATGAAGGAATTAAATAACACAAGAAAAAGAGAGGAAAAGAAAGGGGACATGGCAGAGAAGCAAGCTGAACACAGTGTCCACTGCTCAGCTCTCCAGGGAGAGGAGAACCTGAAGCCCCCTCCAGAGTAGAAGGCTAAGGAAAGCGAGCACTCCTCCCCTCAGATCAAACTCATGGTTCCCACAGATCTCAGACTCAGTTACAGGTTCTAGGGTAGCAGTGGTTCCTTTGGTGGACAGGAAAGGTTAATAATCAAGAGATGTCTCCTGTTGTCACACTCTATGACTCAGAAGGAAGTGGCCCTCCTTCCCACCCATCAAATCCCTGTTCCACTTTCACATCTTCGTTTTTTCTTTGTGACCCACTGGGTTAAACCCGAGCTATCCTCATGAGCATGAGTGTGTAGCTGTCCGCTGGAGCATGAGTAACTCACCAGTGGCTACATCACTAAAGACAATGACTTCCTCAAACTCCGTATCCTTGACTCCCATTGGCTCCCCTTGGGCAGGGTGGGGTCCATGAGCATCTGCCCACACTCTATGATTTAGTGGGTGCTATCTTGACAGAAAAATCTTTGTTTCGCTTCTTAGTAGATCGTGTAGTACACATGAATGAGGCCTTACATATGTGCACAGGTCTGTGCATGTGTTCATGCTTGGTTGATTCCATGAGTCTTCCTTGATCATTCTCCACCTTATATATTGAGGCAGGGTTTCTCCCTCAATCTGGAGTTCAGCATTTAGGCTGATCTGGGAAGTCGGCTTGCTCTGGGGATTTCTGCATGGGTACTGGATATCCAAACCTCATCTTCAGGCTTGCATGACAAGCACGTTCCACACTCAGCCAACTCCCTAACACCAATAATCTATTTTTAAAAACTAAGCTACCCTAGGAGTCTGGTATCAGGGACTCACAGCCTCAGTTGGTTCTGCCACAGCTTCTGGGCAAGTGAAGGCCCAGAGAGGCAGTTATGAAGAACAGGGACTGACCCGTGGCTGGGTGTTGGCAGCAGGTGGCACACTAGGGCTGGGAAGTGCATAAGGGGAGATAACTCTGCCCTTAGTGACTGGGGATGGATCTTATCAACTGCAAATACCCTGGAGCCTGGAGTTTGATAGCTCTGAGTCTCTCTGTGGAGAGATCAAACCCTGGAGCCTTCCCAAGAACTTTGAAGGTGTGAAGTGTATGTGAAACCCAGGATGCAGCTCTTCAGTGGAGGTTATTCAAACTCCGGAGGCCTTAAAAGTGAAAGGGTGGCCATTCCCCTGCACTGATCTCAAAGTTGTAGTTGCTTTGTGTGCTTTCAATGCACTTCAGAGACACCCCTTCCCCGCCCCCCAGCTACAACAACTGCTCCAGGGCATACAACCTGAAAAGTCTCTAGGGTGAATCGGTTTGGCCCACGGAATGGCAAGCAGGGGCCTTTGCTAAGCGGAGAGCAGAAGCTGCTGAAGTTGAGACGGCTCTCAGCAATGGCATCCACTGAAGGAATGGCCAGAATCCACAAATTTAGCTGACCTCCACTTCCCCAATGCATGTAAATGGCATCTCCAATTTTTAAGGGCCCGGCAAGACACTGATATGACATCTTTTTTTTTTCTTTTGTGATTTGTTTCCTCCCTCTCCCCCTCCTCCTTCTTTAACTTCTTTATCCCTGACCAGCCCCAGAGGCGCCCTCACCACATAGCCAAGAGCCAAGAATGACCTTGCAATTTTGATCGCCAACTCCCACCTCCCGAGTGCTGGGCTACAGACAGCAGGCACCACAGTGGCCAGTTTATGCAGTGCTGAGTCCTGAGTCCGGCCTTGGTGTGCACTAAGCAAGCAGTCTATTAGCTGAGTTGTAGCCCTGTTCTAACTGCCTTTTACCTGCACATTCAGAAGTTTGGTTATTTTTTTTCTTTTTAAGATTTAGGTTTCTATATAGTATCCATATTCATACATTCACATACGTTTGCTCAGCATTTTCTCATTTGGGGCATTATACTTCCTTTCCCACAGTTATTTCCTTATTGTCTGTTCTCTGTGTGCATCCACCTTTTTACAGCTAGCAGCTCTTTGATTTTAACCATATATTACTATTGCTGTTGCTGTTTATTGTTTTTTTTTAATTAACTTAGGGTTTTTTTATCCTTACAGTTCTGGCATTTATCTAATTTTGTTTTTGAAATTTTTCATTATTGGGATTTCTTTTCTTTTTCCTGCTAACATGTTGCTTTTCCTCTTCATCCCAATTGTGTCCCCACCATTCCCTTCTTTCTTGCCTCCTGCATGTAATCTTGCTTTCTCCCTCCCAATGTCTCCCCCTTTAGCTTATTAATTTACTGTTTCTACAATTACCTTAAATATGTTTTAAGTTGATAGCACTTTTAGCTTTATGGTCATTGGTGATGTGTAATTGTATTTTTGTGTCTTATGTGGCTTGAGATTGTCAGTTCTACAGGCGTGTGTTTTCTTCTCGCTGGATATTGAGGTCTGAAGAATAGCATATTCAACAAAAAGATCCCCTTCCCACCAAAATCCAGATGAGGTATCCAAGTCAACAAATGCTGAAATTACAAACCAAATACAAGAAACAGAAAAAAAGCAAGACAATATGACTTCCTGGAGCTATCATAACTCCTCGGCTACTGTACTCAAATATTCTGAAATGGGGAAATTGTTACAAGCAAATGGATGGATCTAATCCAGGACCTAGAAAAGAAAGTAAGCAACATAGAAAGAAATCAACAAAACAGATGAAAAAAAAAAACACCCCACCAAAGTAAGTGACAGACATACTCAGAAGTACAGAGAAACAGAAGGAAAACAGAGAAAAGAGGCCAGAAGCTGTGGGCTTCTGGTGAGTGAACTTGGAGATTAGCTTCTCCAGGTAGCCCTGGTGGAGACTACTACCCTGACTCACTGGGCATGCCTGTAGTTCCTCAGAGTCTTCTGTCCAGCCGGGAATGTGGGGAGACTCTATTTTGTCTCTGGTGTGACTGTAGAACACTCAGGAGGTGGTCTGTTTTGTCTCTCTCCAGGTCTGAATGCCATATCTGGGCACTTTGCTCTGAAAGGCAGCCTGTTCTGGATGACAAAGCCCTCTTTCCACAGGAAACAAAGACCAATCCACAGTCAGGTGTACCAATGAAAGTGAGCAACATGGATGAAAAACTCATAAGGAGAGTTGAGCATACAAAAATACTGTAATTGAAGTCTTGAAAAACTCAAAACCCACTGAATCGGATGAAAACCACACTGGATCACCAATAGACTGGATCAAAGAAAGAATGCCTGAGATGGAGGACAGATAATGGAGAAACTGTGCTCAGAAAACAAAAATAGACAAGCAACTCTGCAAGATGATCAAGGGGTAAAACCTATAGATCTGTAGAAAGAAAGAGCTGAGCTAAGAAATTAAAGGCATAGAGAATCTGTTCCATGAAATTACAACCGAGATCTCCCTACATCTCAGGAAGGAATTCAATATTCGATCACAAAAGGCATCTGGAACCCCAAATACACATGGAGAATTCAATAACACATTGTAGTTAAAATCCTTGATTGTAACACTAAGAAAGAATATTAAAGTTGCAAGAGAAAAAAAAAACAGAAGCAAATCAATTGGAACAACATCTGACATCCAAATGGAAGGCCCGATAAAGCATGAAACCATGGAATGACGTATTGCAGGCCTCGAAGGCACATGGCTGCTAACTAGGTCACCTACTGGATTCAAGCAAAGTTATCTTTTAAAATCAGTGGGGCCGAGTCTCCCTGTGAAGAAGCCTTTAATGTCGCTGCCAGGGAATTCCCTGTATCAGTGGCATCACCAGGGGATTTCTACTATGAAGGGACTCTTGGCGACACTGTTCAATGTCTATGCCACCACTGCCACCCACCCACCAAAGCTCATGCTGCCACCTTCAGGCCGTGGCCATCTTAGACAAAACCCATCAGAGGATCCACACTGTCTTTGCCAGTTAACGTTGTGAATGAACGGCAGCAGAAACTTGAATGGGCAAGGCCTGTGAAAAGCAATCAAGGATATTAGATGAGAGCAGGGAAACCTTGGCAGTCACGTGCATAAACTGTGGCTAGGAAACCTAGATATTACACTGTCGGCCAGAGAAAATGACCTCACCACCCAAGATAACTCAAGGTGGAAGCCAGGACTGTCCCCATGCGGAGTTGAGAGGGTCGTCAATCCTTCCATGAATTGCAGACAGCCCTCCCATGTTAAACTCTTTCCTTAAATGCTAAGGGACAAGACTGTAACTTGCTGAGGTGGGGAATCCGGCCAGGGAATGCTCACGAAAGTGGTGAATTTACACAGAAATCCTTTTCCTCTGAATGGGTACACTGAGTTACCTTGTCTGAACTGTTGAGACGAGCAATCCTCTGGCCATTGAGACAAACAGTAAAGATAGTTCCAGGAAGTGGGGAAACCAAAGCCTCGAGATGGGGGAAGAAGTTTGGATATACGCTCTTTCTTCAGGCTCTGTTTTTATTCTGCTATTCAGTCTTTTGACATCCTAGTTTAGTTTTTCCTCCAAGTTTCTTGCCCTTTTTGTTACCATTTGAAATTACGTGCATTAATAACTGGGGTACAGTCTCAGTCTCACTAGGAAAGACTTACAGCCACCCCTTAGATTTCTACACCTAGAAAAATCTGTTCTCCATTTCTGCAGCTGTCATGACCTCTCTACTTCATATTCTTTCAACCCATCCACTCCCCCCTCACTCATTCTTCCTCACTTCATCACTTAGATACTGATACCTGAGGCTCTAAATAGACTATGAATTGTACTTTCTCCAGTCAGTACCCCGGTCTTACTGTCCCTTAGCAGGAGCACAGTGAGGTACCCACATCGCTTGGGCAGCAGTGCAAATCTAGAGCTGCTGAGATGTTAGTAAGGAGCACTGCAGTCACGTCCCCTGGGTGTCATCAGGAAAGCGGCACAACTTGAATAATTAAAAGAAGAAAAGAGCAATAACAAACGCTAGCAAGCACCTGGGGAAGGGACTACTCATACCTTGCTACCAGGAATGCAAATTGGACCTGACTTTATGGAAATTGGTGTCAAGTTCCTCACAAAACTAAGAATGCAACTACCGTGTGATCCAGCTGTACCTCTTGTTGGTCAATGGGCCACAGAGATACCTGCCTATTCATGATCTATTATTGTAACAGTAAGTTACAGGATCAGGATAGGTGTCGGTCAGTACATGACTAGATGAAGAGATATGTAGCTGCAACTTGATATCATCATGTTTAGTGAATAAGCCATAGAAAGACAAACGTTTCATGTTTTCTATTATTTATGTGTTCTTGAGTTCTGCATATCTACATAAAAGCATATGTGTATATACAGACATAGGAAATGAAGTCAGAAGGAGATTGGGAGGGATGAGGGATGGGAAAGGATGTGAAAGGGGGCAAAGGGGAAGGAATGAGACAGGGATGAATAGGGTCCAAGAACGTGATCTGTTTAAAAGAGCTTGTCTTGTAAATCAGCTGTTTCTTGAAGGTAAGGCCTAGTGATGCAAGAAATGGAATTTTTATTAGAGACTCTTCCATTGGAAATGTTTATGGCCAGGTGTAAAGTAACATACCTTCAATCCTACTACTCTGAGGGCTGAAGCAGGAGAATTGCAGGCTTGAGACTAGCTGTATAGGGAATTCCAGGCCTGCAATAGCTGTAGAATGTCTCAAGATAAAAGAAAAAGAGAGAGATGGGAAATGTTTACATTATTTGTTATATATATTACCATGAGTAAATAAGTTTTGATGATATCCTTCATTAAGGGCCAGAGAGATGGCTCAGCAACACCTACCATCAAGTGTGACAACTTGGGCACAATCTCAGTTACCCACTTAACTGAGATGAATAGACTCCTTGTAAGGTGTCCTGTGACATCCACACATGCTCCATGGCAGGTGTGTCCCCCACCACAATGAAATAAATTGTAATCAAAGGAGTATATATTTTATTAATACAGAAAAGGAAGAATAATCCAGAAAATGACCGCCAAGTATATAAATCTCTGTGGCATTTTGGTGAGAAGAATTTGGTGTTGCCATTGACAAATCAGAGCTGCACAGATACATTGATAATGTATCCTGTAATTGTGGGCAAGGAAAAGACTAGTTTTGATAATGAGTTTCTTTCAGTCCAAGCTTGCATTCTGGGATCTGTCTTCATGGTGCTGTTTTCTTTCTTTCTTTCTTTCTTTCTTTCTTTCTTTCTTTCTTTCTTTC
>LOEQ01000407.1:140115-155912 GCA_001685075.1 Bramus lutescens | reverse complement strand
CTTTCTTTCTTTCTTTCTTTCTTTCTTTCTTTCTTACTTTCTTTCTTTCTTTCTCTCTCTCTCCCCCCCTCTCCTTCCTTCCCTCCTTTCTTCTTTCTTTTGAGCTTCTACATGCCTGCTAAGGCTTGCAATGTTCTGAACATACCTCACCACCCAGACTCATTTGTTAAAACTAACCATGATTAAATTAAAGGGTAGGACCTTTAAGCCCTCACGAACAGGGTAAGCTACACTTTAAAAGGGGGTTGAGGGAGCTGTTGGTCTCTGGAACCAATCTCAGGAAGAATGCTGAGGCAATGCTGTGACTTTCAGGACATATGGACTCACCAGGTCTTACCACTCTCTCTCCTAAAGACCCCCATGTTTCATTGCACTCACCTTGCCCGGGGATCTTCCGAGGGTGCATACAAAGGGTACCTGCTGCTCATTTCTTTACCTTCCTGTGTGTCTAACTCTTGACTGTTCATTCTGCAGTGCCTTACAGATAAACAAGCAAATTCCAAGACATCAAATCAAGGCTTCAGCTGAAAACTGTGTCTATTGAAGTGAGCAAGGTGTCTTCTTCGGGATTCATGAAACGTCGGAAAGGTCAGTCTGTTCCAGACTCACCTAAAGGAACTGTCTGTCTAAAAGCTGTGTTTCCACCTCCGCTTTGTGCTTCCTGTTACACGTCAGTGTTCTTTCTCTCCAGTCTTCCTGTGTCAGCAATTACAGTGTGCTCTTGACAAGCTCATTCTGGGGGAGCATATCTGAAGGCCTCCTTGAGGTCAGCGGCTTTAGGAACCGTGCGAGCATTATTTGACTGTCTTTTTCCCACCTAAGACTTTCTTGCTTAACTTTTCTAGGACTTTTAGAGGTGGTTATTTATTCTTGTACGAGCACAGCTCTCTTTTCTCACCACAGGAGTCATCACATATAATTAAGCTGTGCACTCCAAAATAAAGGCACAAGTGCTGGTCACATTATGCTTGGCTGAATGCCACCACCTCTATCCTCAAGAAACTCAGAGGACTCCTCCTGTTGATTACAATTCCATTTGATTTTAGTGCTAATTCGGTCCGAGCATCCATGAAGCATATTAGGTTAGAAAGGAGAAGCGTGGACTGCCCCGTCAGACTGTAGATCAAGGGCTTCCAGCCTGTTCACTCTTCATATTTTTGACAGTAGAGGTCTCTGTAGAGAAGCAAGAGTCCTGTGTGCTCTGCAAGGCGCTGAAAAGCATCCTTACAATTACCTACTAGATGCCAGTAGCTCCCTAGTCATTTCAACACAAATGTTTGCAGATATTATCATACATTTCCTGAAGTATTTTCCAAGGTAGCTTTGACTGTCAGTTTGACACAACCCACAGTCACCTAGAAGAAATTACCTCAATCAGACTGCCCAGTAGGCACATCTGTGGGGAACTGTCTTGATTATTAATTGATGTAAGAGGGCCCAGTCCATTATGGGCAGCACAAACCCATGGCAGGTAGTCCTGGGCAGAATAAAAGCAGGGAGCTAAGCATGAGCCAGTGAGCAAGCCAGGAAGCAGTGTTCCTCCATGGTTTCTGCTTAAGGAGCCTGCCTGCTTGAGTGCCTGCCCTGGCTTTTTGCAGGGATGGGCTGTGAGCTGAAATAAGCCCTTGGCTTCCTCAGTCACCTTTGGTCAGCCCGCTTTGTCACAACAGCCGGGAGGAAACTAGGCCAAGGACAAACTGACCCCTGTGCTCAGATAATTGAAGCACTGGTAGCGTACATTTTATTGTTTCTTTCCTTATGGTCTCACAGAGCCCCTGCCTCGCATCAATGCCTAATAGAAATACAGTTCTTGATCTAATGCAAGTGATTCCTAATGGGTTTACTAACTAAAGGGGAAATGGAGAGGGCAAATCTCTTATTCAGTGTAACAGCCTAAACAATGATAATTTATCCACTGTGGGGCACTTAGACTAGAACCGAGTGGGAAGCAAGAAGTTGTGGCACATTATTCTCTTTTAATTTAACTGTAAAGCGCTGTGAAACTTCTATCCGCCATTCCACTGCCATTAAAGTTTTATGTCCAAGAGCCCTGTAAAGTGAGTCTTCCAGGGCTAAGGTGATTCCTCTGAGATGAGGGGTGTTAGGATTTCCCGGCAACCTCGACACAGCTCCTTTACAGTAAGAGACGGTGTCACCCTTTGTGCCCAGCAGTTTAGCCAAGGACAAACAGGAACAGTGTCAAGGAATGTGTCCTGAGACCTGATTCAGTGACCTCAGAAACCCAGCAGGAAGCTAGCTCAAAGTCTAAGTCTCCAGGAGAAGGGTGGGGTTTATGCCAAAGGGATAATTACAGAAAAGAGCTGTCATAGAAAGTTTCTGCTTTGTGATCTGGATCAGGTGTGTGTTATGCCCTTCTTTTTCAAAAGTAATTGTATTTATTTATTTTGTGCAAACAGTGTGTGTGTGTGTGTGGTGGTACAGGGGGAGATAGAGGCCTGCATGTGGAAGTTAGAGGCTAACTTGCAGGAATCCTCTTCCTCCATTTGAGTCAGTCCCTGGGATCAAATTCAGATAAGCAGACTTGGTGACGAGCGACCTTACCTGCTGAGCCATCCCTCCACCTCTTAGGCAGTCTTCTGTGTAAATAAATACTTAAACGTAGACAGTTATTCCTGTAATCTGCAAAAGTTAATCTCATCATCTGCAAAAGGAACAAAAGAGCTCCCTCCTCGAAGGCAACGATTAAGATGTTGACACCCACGTCAGTCGGTACGACACACAGAAGCACTTTGCCAGTTCCTCAGATATTCTTGCCATGCTGACTTTAAGTTTGGTAAAGAGACCGTTTAGACTGCTCTGGGGAAAATATAAATTATTTAGGCAGGAAGAACCAGGAAGGCAGAAGATGAACAAGCAATGAGAATCAAGATCTGGGAATTTGACAGGCCACTCCTGGGAGAGAACTTTGGGAGGAGAGGGTCCAGATTCAGAGTTTAAGGTCCCTAAAGGGACATGGTGAAGATGAGACACACTGAAGCTTGGGAGTTGTGTAGTTGGCGTGATTTCAGATAGACTGGCATGCTTTTCTTTTCTTACCCAACATAATATTTTTATTACTAATTTGGGAATTTCATACAGTGCCCTCTGATTACACTCACTTCCCGTTCTTCCCAGGTCTATCCACCCGGTGCACCCTCCTAACTCCAACCCCCTCCGCCCAAAAAACCCAACAATAACAAACACCAAGTCCAGTTTGTATTGCCCATATAATTTTTGGAGCATGGTCAAACTCCCAATGGCCCTTAAAGAAAACCCAGATTTCCTACCGCCATTAGCCTTTAAGCTACTCGCCCTCTTGGGCGTGGCCTCTTACACCTTGTATCTGCCGATGAAAAGCGCCTGCCCCGCCTCTTTTCGGGCTGCGGGATTCAGTTGCTTGCTTGCTTGTGATCTGTGAGTCTACCCCTAAATAAATAACGTTTTATTATACTCTATTCTGAGCTAGTGTGGGATTTCCTTTTAGCGTTCGTCTTCACCCAGACCTTCTCTGCCCCCTACCCCCCCCCACACACACACAGAAGTCATCAACTGTGTAGAGCTACAGCTCAGCATCTTTAGCACGAGCTTTACGAACTGTCTTCAGTAGCTTCCTGCCTGGACTGTTTCTGGTTTGGAGGGGTGAGTTGGGAGGGGAGATTGTCACAGAAGCTTTTAATGTCTCTCATTCTCAGTTATGAGTTAACAGTCATCAAGACCACTGCAAAAGAAGCTTCCTTCCCCACAGCAGCTAGCAGCGGCATGGATTGTGGACTTCAACATGATTTCCAGTGACAGCTGGGATCACAGGCATCAACCTGGTTCCCTGTGGCAGCAGACACCACAGACACCAACATGGCCTCCAGTGGCAGCATAAACCATATATATCAACATTGTCTCCAGAAGTAACAAGGACCACAGACATCAACAGGGCTTACAGTGGCAGCACAGATCACAGACATCAGCATAGCATGCAGCAGTGCAGATCATACATCTGCACGGCCTCTGGCGACACCACGGACTTCAGAGACTGCCATGCATCTTTATCTGCTCACTAAAGGCTTCGCATCTCATAAGGCTGAGCCGACATCCCCCTGAAAGGCTTCCCTAGTACAGGATTCCCAGGCCTCTTTTTGTCCTTAACTCCTAACAGAATGCACATTTTCTTGGAATGATACAAAATGAATCCCATGTCCAAGGAGATAGGGAATTCTGGGCTAGCAAAAGGTCATCAGAGTTTTAAGACTTCCTAGAGTCTTGAAGGTACTAATATTCATGGAGCATATCCATGAATATGATATGAATGTTACCTCAATTCACTTGGCCATGGGCACTGTACACACAGCTTCCCGAGGACTGCCTCAACTTTGGTCTGGTATGGAGAAAAATCCAAATCTTTAAACTCATACTAGGACCACAGCAGAAGGCTGAGATTGAGAGCATCACACTTAGGAGCAAGATAGATCTCTACTACAAAGTCAGCCATGTTCCCTAAAACCATGTACTGGCTAGAAAAATCTCCAAGCTGGGGTTCCTGTGCCCAGCAGAAGTCTTTAGCTTTCTTCACGCTCGCTGGAACCTGAGCCACAACACATCTCACACTCTCAAATATTCCACCCAGAACTGTTAGCACCAGGTTCCCCTCCAACGACTTCATGGGAGAAGTAACAGATGGAGTTTACATCACACATCTTGAGAGAACATCTTTAAAGCTACCTACTCAACATCGGACTGACTCTGAATGATGCTTTAGCTTTGCTCTTCGTGTGAGCGTTTCTTCTTACTCCATGTGCTGCATTCATGTTGCATTTCCTCTTGCAAACTGTAATTTCTTTGAACCACTGTGATAACACATTAAAAGTATATGTCCCTAGGCCACCACAGAATCTTTATTCTATCAGGGAGGAACAACCAGTGTCTGAAGATTTTCAGGGACAGAGTAGGGGTGTCATCAACATAAACCAACACAGAAAACTCTGTCAAAACATTACAAGAATCTGTCCTTATCAATTGCCTCAAGAAATGCAATGTCTACACCAAGAATATGAATAATTTCTATGTTGGATAGACAAGGTGGGGTGACATACATGTCAATATAGTGCTGGAAATCTTAGCTAGAACAGTAAGACTAGGGAAAGAAATAAAAGAGATACAGATGGGACAAGAAGTGAAGCCCCCCCCCCTTTTCAGGTGGTACAGTCCTTTATATTAGGAACCCTGAATACGCAAAGTGGAAGGATACACAGTTAACAGACAAAAGTCGGCAATGTGCCAATAGCAAACCTACTAACAAAGAAAACAGAGAAGCAATCTATCTCCTTCACAGCACCTTCAGCAACACCTCAGGGGAATAAAACCTGACAAAGGAAGTGAAAGACTTCTATATGAAAACCTTAAAACTGTGAAGAAGGAAATTAAGGAAAACTCCAGAAGATGGGAAGACCTCCCACGTTCATAGACTAAATGTTAAAATATTAAATGGCTGTCTTATCAAAAGCAATCTACAGATTCAACACAATCTTAAACCCCCAGTGCCTATTTTTTTTACAGAAATAGAAAAAAACCCATCTTTTTTAAAATTTAATGTGTCAAATGTTAGAAAAAAACTCTTAAAATACTTATGGAAGCACAAAAAACTCTAGATAACCAAATCAATCATGTGCAAAAAGAATATTTCCAGAGGTATCAGGTTACCTGATTTCAAGTTATTCTACAGAGCCATAGTAAGGAAAACATATGTGAGACTTCCACAAAAAGAGACACATGGGTCAGTATGATAGAATAGAAGACCTGGATATAAATTCACACAGCTGCAACCATTTGGTTTTCTTTTTAAGCTCTTAAAGCACACTGGGGAGAAGAGAGCATCAGTGACAAATCACGCCGGGAAAACTAGATCTGTAAATGGAGCATAATGAAGCTAAGTCCTTGTTTCTCAGCTGGCACAAAAGTCACCCCCAGTGGATCAAGCACTTCACCGTCAAGCCTGGAATTACTGGAGAAAGCATGGAATATACTATAAAGTGCAGATGCAGGTGAGGATTTTCTAAATAAGACAGTCATTTGGGAATTAAGGTCAATAATCAATAAAAGGGAACTTTATGACACGAAAAAGTTTCCATACAGCAGAGGAAACTGTGGGGTGAAGAGACAGCCTACAGGGACAGCAGAAAAATCTCTGCCATTTAGACCCCTGCCAAAAGATTAACATCTAGAATACACAACGAACTAAAAAAATCAAAACATCAAGAAAAAATTCAATCAAAAAATGAACGACACTCCTGGACAAGGAGTTCTCCAAAGAAGGAACATAAGACCAAAGGAACGCTTAAAAAGTTCCAACATCTTTAGTCAGAAGGGGCATGCAAATGGCTAAGATCAAGAAAACACCATAGGTGTGGGAAATGAGGATCCCTTATACACTGTATGTGGGAGTGTAAACTGGTGCAGCCACTATGGAAATCAGGGTGGAGGTGTCTCAACGAGCTAACAGGTTAGCTACCACGCAATCCAGCTATCCTCTTCCAAAGGGCTCTATATCCTACTAGAGATACTTGCTCATTCAACTGCTGGACTGCACTAATCACAATAGCTATGAAATGGAATCAGCTTAGACGTTCATCAGCTGATGAAAAAAATGAATGCTGAAGATGTGGCACATATACACAGTAGACTATTACAAAGCAACATGAAATTATGAACTTCTCAGGACATTTCATGGACCTAGAATACACTGTAGTGAGTGAGATAACCCAGGCAAGTGCTAGACTTTCTTTTAAAAAAAAATGGATCTGAGCTTTTAATTTTTAGATTTAAAAGAAAGATTTTGTTAATTTTTATTTGATGTGCTTGAATGTTTTGCCTGCATGTATGTTTGTGCACCAGGTGCATGCCTGGTGCCCACAGAGGCCAGAAGAAAGTGTAAGGTCCCCCCCAGAACTAGAGTTACAAGTGGTTGTAAGCTGCCAAGTGACTGCTAGAAACTGAACGCTGGTCCTCTTCAACAGCAGCCAGTCCTCTTAAATCCTAAATCCATCTCTCCAGCTCCTGAAGTATTACAATTTTATTTTAGAGTTGAATTGTCTCTAAAGGCCATGAAGCAAGAGAAAAATCCATGGATGAGGAGATACAGGATGGGGGTGGCAAAACATATATGATTTGAATATATTTCTGTATATGTGTTGCTTTTATTGGTTAATGAATAAAGCTGATTTTGCCTATGACAGGACAGAATATAGCCAGGATGAAAGAGATATATAAAGTAGGCAGAGTTAAGGAGATGCCATGTAGCTTCTGAAGGGAAGGGACACTAGAACTTTACCAGTAAGCCACAGGCTTATAGTGATATACAGATTAATAGAAATGGGTTAGTTTAAGATGTAAGAGCTAGGGCTGGAGAGATGGCTCAGAGGTTAAGAGCATTGCCTGGTCTTCCAAGGGTCTTGAGTTCAATTCCAAGCAAACACATGGTGGCTCACAGCCATCTGTAATGGGGTCTGGTGCCCTCTTCTGGCCTTCAGGCATACACACAGACAGAATACTGTATACATAATAAATAAATAAATAAAAAGATGTTAGGAATATGCCTAAGCTATTGGTCAAACTGTGTTGTAATTAATACAGTTTCTGTGTGATTATTTGGGTCTGGGTGGCTGGGAAACAAATGAGCAGTCTCCATTTACAAATGGTGCCCACTGTGAGCCAACTACATCCACATAAAACCTGAGAGAGCTTGGGAAGGAATTCTAGACACAAAAGAACAGAGTTAAACACGGTTTCTTGGTAGCAGTATTTTCTCTGGTGGCCTCTGTTTGCTCTTTTTCCTCACGAGAAAACTTCCCGACTCAGAGTTAGCAACAAAAACTGTGTGGCTACTTTGAGAGACAGTTTCCTGTTTCATGCTGGCAACTCTGGCTCTTTCAGGAGATTGAGAACTTGAATGGGGTTTTTTCAGGGACCAGCTTCAACAAAAACACCTCTAGCCAGAGTAGGGGCTTGGGGATCAGAAATATGAGTAAGGAGTACAAAGACACATTTAAAAATAATAAAACAGTAAAACATAGATTAATACTGGGAAGGAGTTCCAGTGAATACTGAAATCACCCGCTTTTAATTTTCCATACATTTTTATACCCCAATACAAAAGGGGGAAGAAGGCAACAAAAGAATTCTTTAACATGATACAAAGGACAACTTGAACAGTTAATTGCTTTAACACTTTGAGACATCAAGTCATTAGCATTCTGTTGTTTAGGCAGTGAAGTCACGCTAGACCAAGTATCCTGAAGGCAGTCATTCCTCAGGTAACTTCATGTTACAAAAGAAGGAGCAGAAGTATGCTTTGCATATCCTGACCATCCGTCAGGATGAAGTGGATATACTTGTATGAGCCATCTTAATGTCAAGAGAACTAAGTAACCACATCCTGAATCAGGATATGTAGCTACACTTGTCAACAATTTTGAGCAACCTCCAAACTCTCTGACCATCAGATAAGGTAGAAATAGGCTCACATTTTTGGGCCTCCACAGGGTTGGTGGGTAGTGTGCTGCAAGTTACTCGGTGGTAGCATGGGACAACTACTTCTGAGAGTTGAGGTGGTAAACATGGCTCCCAGAGCTGGCGATAAATGGACTTCTGCCATGTTGCAAAACCAAGCAGGGAAGAACCAACAGCCAAAGTGGCTGCCCTGGTCCTAGCCATGCCTACTTAACAGTTTAAAGCAGTGGCTAGAAAAAGATTATAGATATGCAATAAAGACAGATTCAGACAGAAACAAACCTCTGAATTGATCACAGTGTGTTTAAAAAAATGTCTGTAAGCTTAAGAAAAAAAGAAAATGGTTATAGGCAGTTATAGAAAGAAGTAAAGATAATTAATATTAAAAAGTAATAAATAAAAAACTATGTATAGATGGAAAATAGACAGAGAGTCTGGATTGTGTATATTATTGTGTTTTCTTTGAATTTTTTGACTGTTAATGAGCTAACTGCTGAGAGGCATTTGATTCTTGGGGATGCTAAGCTAAACCAACAAATTTATTTTAAAGGTATCTTGACTTCAAAATTTGGTTCTAAGGATATGTTACTGTGGGAAAGAGGTTCTGCTTTTATTTCCACAGAAGATGGGAACTGTAGATTCTTTCCAGGCTAATGTGGTTTAATGGAGCAAGACCCCTCAGAAGGTCTCCATGAACCCTAAAGATACTTTGCCCAACAAACAGCAGGGAGCAATTTAGAGAAAACAATTCTCAAATTCCCAAAATTATTGTTTATAAATGTTTGTTTTCATGTAAAGGGGGTTAATTATAAGTGATTAATGGTCACCATCAATTTCAAAAAAAATAAAGGGATACAATATAGAAATGACTACTTTACATTAATATGGATCTTGGTCTATTAATACAAATTTAAGGTCAATTTTGTTGTATGTATATTTCTACTCTTGTTTAAGGCATGTGTTTATACAACACTTTAAAAATATAGTGTACAATTTAAAATTATGGATTAATAGAGAGTTATTTATAATAGTCAAACTTGTAGTCATGTTAGTTAGGTTTTCTAGATATACAGAGATCTATTTCAGTTAGAAAGATAATCTTCAACTTAGAACTCTGTTAAAACTGTCCTCAAAATACTGTTTGGATCAATTCTTAAAATCTTGCACTAATGAGACTAAGAGCCTTGAGTTCAGGCCGTCATTTCTTCTGTATTATCTGGCAACCCAGATAGGACTCTCTCTAATTCCAGTAGTATATTTATTTGTTGGTCTGGCATAGGGACTTTACAGAAATATCTCTAAGTATGAAACAGGTAAGCTTTACCTTTCTATCTTCCCTTGGGGATAAACAAAGCTTGGGAGAGCTCTGTCTCCCTATGGAAAGAAAAAAGGGAAGAAAAAAACCCTTGTTTTTTGTTTTTTCCTTCTCACTTGGGTTTTTGTGTTTGGACTAGAACGCCAGGTAGTGAGAAGTTAATAATGCCATTTAACCCCTATCTTCTCTCCCAAGGACTCTCCTTTCCTTGCCGCTCCACCACGATGTTCTCAGAGAACCCAGGAGACTTGTGATCAGGTTGGGGGAAGGGAAGGAAACACAGAAGACTGCTTTGTGGGCCCAATGTGGCTGCTTTTCTCACTGGGAAGAGACTAGCAGCTGGTTTCTACAGGGTTTAAATTTCTGCCAACGCAGGTGGCCACTGATCCCACTGATCTCAAACCTCTCCTTGAGGAGGTGGGACTAAATGGCATCAAGGTCCCTTTCAATTGCTGGGTTTGTCCATGGACTCCCAGACCAACAGCACCACCTATGGGCATTGGATACATCTCCACACCCCTTCTGCCTTTATGGGTTCTTTTCCCAGAAACAGGTTGTACTTTCTTCTTCCTATCTCTTTCCAAACATGCTTTCCCTAAAACTTTGGGCTCCCCTACATTTGGGGCTTCTTCGCTCTTTCTCCAAAGCTCTACTTCTTTTATGTGACTGTCCGACCTCTATGCTAACTTAAATGGTAATGCCTTCCCCTGCCCTCCTCCTCTCTCCTCTCTCCTCTCTGGGCAGCAGCTGAGATTTACAGAGAAGTATGTCAAACCAAATAAATTATTATTTATAATGTGGTTCTGTTGGGGGTTGGCAGAAAATAATGGCTATAAGCTTTTATGCTATTATGAGAACTCAATAAATAAGATAGCCTTGCCCCCAGAGAGGTCCAGGCTATTGACCACACAGCTGGGAGAAAGTGAGGTTTTGGGGTAGGTTAGGAGCAGAGGATTCAATGTTTCTCATCTAGTTCATGCCGGATATGACTATTGCTGGAAGCCAGTGCCTTCAACATCAAGTCTGTTGGACAAATCCACATCTTCCTACAAGAATCTGTTACTACCAAATTTCTGATTTAATGTGCATAATGAAATTGAAATTGTGTCTGCCCTTGGCATTCATGCTTAGTGATGAAACAGTCGGTGTAAAGGGAGCAGCTGGAAGAGAAAGGAATGATCAGGAAGAAACGGCCAAGCGGGGAACAAAAGGCAGGCCAAGGGTTTTAGGAAAATCTAGTCTATAGGCAAAATGCTGTTGCAGGATTAAGGAGAAAACACAAAACGGGGACTGGGGATTTGTTTCAGTGGCTTAGGGGTTTCCTTGTGTCCTCTGATTCAATCTCCAGCACTGAAATTAATACCTAATTAATTGCAAAATGTCTATCCCTAAGTGATGAGCAAATTTTATTTCCTTCTCTCCAATTTTCTGTCTTTACTACATTTGCTACAATGAACACACATCACTTTTATAACTATAAGGAAAATATTTTTAAGTTACTAAAATGTGACACTGGGGAACTCCAAATAACATGTTCAGAAAGGAAGGAACCAAATGGATAAGAATTGATGACAAATGGAAGAGACACTCGACAGTAAAACGGGTTTGTATCCAGGCAGAATCCTTCAGGGTTGCTGCCTCCTGGGACTGAGGTGATGTGTGACTCAGTGATGGCTTCCTTGGCCTGCTTGATTCTTGCTTCTGATTCCCAGCACAACACTAAAAATAAAACACTAAGACAAAATATAAAATATAAGGGGGGAGTAGATATGCACCATCCAAAGATAAAGAAGCAGACAGTTAGGGGGAGAAGCACAATTGTTAAAAAGCCTGCCTTCTACCTCACAGTATGTGTGTAGACCTTGACCACCGGTGGAGCTAAACCTTAAGATCTTGGACTTATTGCATAGTGAGTCAAAAGCAGGGCCAGTGAGCACCACCCCACAGAAGCTGATATACTGTAGCATGAGGACCTGACTATTGAGGCCTAGCTCTCCTTGTTGACCTATCCATCCTTCCCCATCAGCCATGTGGACCTGCATTTCCATAATGCTATGCTATGTCTGTATTTCCATAAGGTTTTGCTATGATAGTTGGACAGGCTCTTTTGGATTTTCAAAACCGATTTATGTCCTTATTCTCATTTAAATGTTATGGCCTGCTAATGTTTGTTCTTTCAACCTCTTAGCAGCAAAGGGAGGAACATTGAAATAGCTCCAGCAGCCTTTCTGGTTAAATTTATCTTTCTGTACTTTAGAATTTTTCAATTTATTCATGGGCATGATTTTTTCCCTCTAGAATTATCTTTCCTGTCTCCATTTCTAGCATATGTCAGTTAGAATTTCTTTTATTATTCCAACTGTAACGTGTACTGTCTTGCTTTGTTCCTTGCATTTATGCTGAGATTTAATTGGGATATCTAAGTTCAAAATCGTACAGCAGAGACAAGAGGAAGCCAAAGGAAAGAGGTGTGAAGCCACACCGAACAAGGTGTCACGGTACACCGTCTACTGTTAACGCTGTCACGGTACACCGTCTACTGTTAACGCAGGAAGGACAGTGTTTTCCAGAACACAGATCTGGCTGCTAATGTTAAGGACTTTATTCACAAGAGCTACAAGAAAAGAAAGGATGGAGAATGTTCCTGCCTCATTCCCCCAACTCTCCATCACTCTTGCTTTTCATTCCACTTGGATCGAATTTCCCATTTCAGGCCCCGCCTATTCCTCCTGCGTTTCCTCACAATTTCACTGCCTTGTCTTCAAGTTAGCCTAGATCCCTGCCACAATTTGTAGCATTTTAGTCAGTAAAGTGACCTTTTGAAAAAATCAGTTATTGTGACAAAAATGAATGTTCTTGCATTTGAGATAATTACAACATGAGTCTGGACCATTATGCATGTGTAAAAGCATTGCTAGAGTGTGGATGTAGGGAGCACGGACTGAGACTTGAACGTTCGATGAAGATTTGATAGCCTTTGGTGGCTCCGTGAAGAGACAACGCAGAAGTAACAACAGCACGAACGGTGGTGTTAGGAAATGGAAGCCTTTCACCGCGCCAGGAGTCTGCCCTGCTCAGGAGAGGATGATCAGGATGAGGAAGAGGTCAGCATTCATCATTTGCGCTCATCCATGCTTTCAACAAGTGTTTCAATTAAATACTCTTTCCTAATCTATCGCCTTGTCAGCCAGAAGGAGCTGTGCGTGGGTCACGGCTGAAGTCAAGACCTTAGAAGCTGCCTGTGAGTGGTTATAGATTCTCAATGAAGTCACCATTGGCCTATTGCTTCTCTTCCCCGACCTCCATTCCATGCCCCGGAGCATGTCTTCAAACTCTCAGATATTCCTATATAACCTTCTAGCTACAGATTAGAACTATCTTTTAAATGAATTAGAATGAAAAAGGTAAAAAAAATCTTTAAAGTTCTTTAAAGAAAAAGTTTCTATAGTTGCAAACACTAGCATAAAAAAGTCATGTTTGTTTGAGTGTGGAAAGTTATGCTTTATAGGTAAAGAAGAGGCAAATACAGATGAAATAAAAGCAAATGAGAGAAAATAAACTGAAAAGAAAGAAAAATGCAAGTGACAGTAAAGCATTTGTGATGGCTTCCAGCTGGAATAGCGCTGGAGGCCGAGGCAAGAGGAACACCTGAGGCTCGAGACCATCCGGGGTTACTTAGCAACACCAGGCTTTGTTCTTCAAAGAACAGAAACAAAAGAGAGTGTGAAAGTGATGGGCCATAGTCTCATGGACTTACCTATACAGACAATAATTTACATTTTGAAGACAATAAAGAGGCTTTGAATGGAGGAGTGTGCTGCTTAAGTCTTACAGCAGGTTGGAGAGAGGGCCTGAAGGAACAGCCACCATCATCCAAATCCCAGGAATCCAGCAATGAGACCATAGCTACCAAGGGTCTGACTGAAATCTGTACTACTCATTGGTCAATGTATTGAAATCTGGTATTAATAAAATGTCAAAATAACATACATGGTTAAAAAAATTTAGGATGGGAAGGTTCATGGTTTAAGGTTACCTCCTGGCCCATAGTTTTCACCTTTGAAACCATCAGTGCAATCAGGACTCCCACGAGCTGGCAGTCCTTTGTGTAGAGAGCTGCCGCTCCTTAGCAAAGCCTCTCTTCTGGAGGAGACCTTCCAGCAGTGACTCTAATTGCCACCCAATGCTAGGCTGGAAGATTTATGTAGAGCGGCTTCGGTGGTGGGAGGTGGAGAAGGAAGGAAAGCTTATAATTTCCTTTGAGGTGTCTTGAAATCTGGCAGCACCCTGTCCTTGTAATGGGAATGTGCAGTCGCCTGAAATGTCAGGAGATACTAAGGCAGAGCAGCGCTCTGTGCCACTGCCATGTGGGTCCCCAAGTCAGCACATAAGGAGGCAGCACAGAGCTGACTTCTCTGGGATCTCTTAGCAGAGTGGCATGGGACAGAACGTCCTAACATTTTGAATGATCATGGCCTCTCGTTAGTTGTTAAAACTGCTCACCTGGCACTAAGTTTTCCCCAGCTGTCAACAGAGGAAATGCTTATTATCACCAAGCAACTACAAATATATTACGTTGAAATAAATTCGTTTCATGACATACAATAGCATTCATGGATACTTGAAACACAGAACATCTATGCTTGAAAAATGTGAGTTATTCAGTTTGCCAACGAAGCATGAGCCGTTGAGTGTTTTCAGCCCTATGCAGCAATTCAGAGACCTATTTGATCCTCCCCTTCAGCTGCTCCTACCTCAAGGTCAAAACATGGAGCAAGATATTCCTCGCATTTATTGAGTTAACTTTATTTTCAGAAAACATTATTAAGACCTACTATATTCTGAGAATCATGCTATGCGTCACATACTCAAAGTTAAATAACCTACTGTGATGGTTTGAAGAAAATGGCCCCCATAACCCCATACAGAGTGGCACAAATCAGAAGGTGTGGCCTTGTTGGAATAGGTGTAGCTTTGTTGGATGAGGTAAGTCCCTAGGGGAGGTCTCAGAAGCTCAAGCCAGTTCACTTTCTGCTGCCTGGGGATCCGGATGTAGAACTCTCAGCTCCTTCTCCAGTACCATGCCTGCCTGCATGCTGCCATACTTCCCACCGTGATGATAATGGACTAAACCTCTGAACTCCAAGTCAGCCCTAATTAAATGTTTTCCTTCGTTTCAGAAGAGTTGCCTTGGTCATGTGTCTCTTCACAGCAAGAAAATCCTAACTAAGATACCTACCCTCAAGAAATTTAAGTCACAGGGACTGGTCATTCACTAAGGAGAGAGAGAGAGAGAGAGTCTCTCTCTCTCTCTCTCTCTCTCTCTCTCCAATTGCATTAAAATAATTCATGCCTTGTTCTTGCTATGTTACTAAAATTCCATTGGTCAAATCAAGTTAAATGTCAACGTCTGAAGTCAAGGAGCGGGGTCTTAAAGTTGGGGCATGTATAGGTATGTGTGCTTTAAAGAGAAGTGAAGAATTGGGAGCATATGTTTAATCTCCCACTGAAGAGCGTCCTTGAACAGTATCCTGAGAGACAACTGCATACCGATAACAAGCATTTGAAGTAAGCTCCAGGAAAACAAAGAGACAGAACTTGGTCTATGAGCGATGCTCTGAGTTCAGATTGCTCTCGGCCTTCTTCATTCAGTGTCTTTCATGAAATGTGTCAGTCATTAGGGACATGAGTACAGCCTTAGCTGTGGCAGGAAGAAGACTGGGATAAACCTCTAGTAGCAGCCTCATCCTGCTCATGCAAAACCAGGTTGACCACACACGGACAATGTGAACCTGAGCACTCTGTCACAGTGAATGACATCGTCCAAAAGAAAACTACAATTCCCATTGTGACATTTGCACTAATGCATTCATGCTGCTTTCTTCAAGGCTCTCGGATTGCGCTTTGGATTAGTTTCCTGCTGCCCTGAGCAAATTGCTATGGATTTAGCAAATCACACTAGCATGCTATTTTGTAACTCGGGGGG
>LOEQ01000407.1:105934-117657 GCA_001685075.1 Bramus lutescens | reverse complement strand
TGGCTTACCGGGAAGATTCTAACCCACATTCATCTTGGGCCAGAGCTTCATGGTGTCTCCATGACTCTGCTTTCTTTCTCCCAGCATTCTGTTTGGTCTCCTCCGCCTATCTAAGCTGCTGTCCTATTAAAAGGCCAAGGCAGTTTCTTTATTAACCAATGAAAGTAACACATAGACAGAAGACCCTCGCAATCAGCCCCTCCCCTTCCTAAAGGCATTTTCAGTCTAAGGCAGTGGTTCTCAGTGCTGCGACCCTTTACTACAGTTCCTCATGCTGTGGTGACCCCAGCCATAAAATCATTTTCATTGTTACTTCATAACTGCAACTTTGCTACTGTGATGAATCTTTATGTAAATATCTAATATGCAGGATAGCTGATATGTAACCCCTGTGAAGGGGCCGTTTGACCCCAAAGGGCTCATGACACAGAGACTGAGAACCACTGGTCTAATGGTATCTATAATGGAAAATACAGATACAAACAAGAGGAAAGCCAATCGCTGACTGCAGTGGTCTGTGCTAGGTGGCTGAGCACATATCCTGCCCTGTGTGCAGACGCACTTGTGGAAGAGCCTAGGTGCTCTGGGTGGCCCACCTGAGAATGATGGGGCTGAGGACCGACCAGAGGGTATGTTTCCTCACAGCACTGGCCTAGGCAGGGTTTCTAGTGCTGCAATGAAACACCATGACCAAAAAGCAACTTGGGGAGGAAAGGGTTTATTTGACTTACACTTCCACATCACTGCTCATCACTGAAGGAAGTCAGGACAGGAACTCAAACAGGTCAGGCTCCTGGAGGCAGGAGTTGATGCAGAGGCCATGGAGGGGTGCTGCTTACTGGCTTGCTCACCATGACTTGCTCAGCCCACTTTCTTATAAACCACAGGACCAGCAGCCTAGGGATGGCACCACCTACCATAAGCTGGGTCCTCCCTCATTAACTGCTAATTAAGAAAAATGTCCTCCAGCTGGATCTTATGGAGGCATTTTCCCAATTGAGGTTCCCTCCTTTCGGATGACTCTAGTTTGTGTGTCAAGCTGACACAAGCCCAGCCATGTTAAAACATGTCTGGCTTCTCTAGTTGTCTTCCTAACCGACCAACTGTGCCTGGAGAGTAGGGGGCTAGCGGAGCAGTTCTAATTACTTTTCAGCTCATATGAAGAGCATCTAAGACGCACCAGTTCCGGCCTTTCTCTCCCCATGTGGCCTTGTTGGTGTCTAAGAACTCTCTAGGTGATCTTAGGAGTCTGGGAGAAGCCAATGGGATTCTCCACTTTGAGATTCCACAGGAGACACAGAAACCCAAAATAAAAATACACTCAGCTGCAGTTTTTTTTCTCTAACATTGTTAAATTAAAACAAAACAACAACAAAAAAAAAGCCATCTACCTGTATAATTTCTGCCCACACCTCCTGCACCTGAGATGGTGCTGTGTCCAGATTACGTCCCCCAGAGAGACCACCAGAAACCAGAGAAATCCAGACTGTAACAGCAAGGTTTATTGTTATTATAATGTGCGCTAGCTCAGAACTCATCTCAGGCACTCCTCACAACCAGGCAGGGAGGAGTTAGCTAATCTCTGTGGGGTTAGCTTTTTAAAGGCAAAACCCACAAGTCCTTCAGGGACCTCAGAGGGGTTTGGCATGGGTGCAAGGTTTTTGCTCTTTCCCATCCTGTGTTGTCAGTTTGCTTTGTCTTTAGAGCAAGGTCACACTGTCCTTGAGCCAGGACATCTTTATCAGTCTCCACCAGGTTGAGGGGGGGCACTATCATTTCTGGAAACATGAAGCTAGTTTTTGATTTTAAAACACTCTGCTAGGAAATTCCTTCTCATTCCTTTGAGAATAAGGGATGAGGGTCTTACATTCCCCTCTTGGTCCTAAAGGGGCTCTATCATGAGCCTGCTTGCTATAGCTCGTGTATTTCGTTGGCCCTACTGATATTATCATACATTTCAGTTGTATAAGGCCTGTTGGAGTATACCCATGTCACACCATAAGTTGTATAGTTCCCAACCTTTATTTCATATATTGGAGTGTTCTATTACTAATACAGAGCCCAAAGGTGAGTATTAGGAGGAAGAGTAACAGAGGCTCTATTAGGGATGAGACAAGGGTGGTGAACCAAGAGGATTTGGAATACCAGGCCTCAAACCAACTCTGGTTGGCTTCATGTTCTCTTTTCCTTTTTGCTAGGCCTTCATGGACCTTAGCCATGGAATCTTTTACAATTCCAGAGTGGTCTGTATAGAAGCAGCATTCTTCTCCCAAAGCTGCACATAGCCCCTTTTCTTTCTGTAGCACCACTTCTGCCAGTGAAGACAGAGATTCCTGTAGGTGGGTGATGAGGCTTCTATTCTTTGAATGTCTTCATCTATTGATATGCGGAGATCCACATAATAATGCAGTTGGGGGATGAGAGAGGGTGCTCCTGTCCTCAATCCTGCTAAGCTGGTTCCCATCAGGATGGCAAGGGTAAGGGCTGTGACTGGCTCTCTCTTTTGTCTAAGAGCATATTGGGTAGCCTCACTAAGGCTTAACAGTTCCTCAGGGGCGTGGTAGGTTACCCTGGGAACCAGAGGTACAAGGACACAACCCCCCTGGTTGGATTCAGCACAGTCACATGGGTGCAGGGTGTTAGGCCATAGGAACATGCCCACCAGGTATCATTCTCTGGGACCAAATATCCTGATTGGTTTGTGAGGGGCACAGTGTGATTGCAGAGGGGTAAGTAGTGGTCAGGTATTGTCCCTATACATAGTCCCTGACCTGAGACTTGTTTGAGGGTCAAAGAGGTATTTGACTGCCATCGGCAAGAACCTGAGGCCCCCTTTTGTTTCTGCCAATTCGAATTGTTGATTGAGGCCAACACAGCTATTCCTTCATAATAGGGCAGCCTTGCACTATAGCAGAGCCAGCGGGAGGCAGTTTAGTTCTGGTTTGGAACTATTTAGGAGCAAGAATGACTGCTGTAGGACCGAAAATAGGGGGTTTGCAAGTTCAGAGGATCTACTAGGTATAGGGCCAGCATCCCAGCCTGTCTCTATTGTTGGTAAAACTGAGGTGCTGAAGGCAATTGCCGGGGTGGTGGTACTAATAGTTTGGCTTGGGAGGAGAGGAGGGATTTTCCTTATCTGAGCTGGGGTTAATTACCTTATTGGGGCCTAATGCCACAGTCAAGGGAGGTGTTGCAACAACCTGCAGGGAGAACAAGATACCCACATCTTCTCCTCCTGTAACATACAATTGTAATCCCCAAGTCTTGCCTGTTAACCAGTTAGCCCTTTTTCCCTCCTCAGTAAAGGTGATATTGATTTTAGACTCTCCTGGTGTGGTACGAGTCAAAGAGACTAAGTCTCCTTTGCTAGTCCCCCACTGGGAGGCACTGGTCTCACATCCCCAGGCAGCACAATAAAATACTTCAGGCCCCCCACACTGGCGAGTTCGCTTACCCCCCCACTCCGAACAAATATACCAGTCGCAATCTCTGCAAGCAGGATAAGAGTTTCGGAGAATTCGCTCAGTGTTTTCCCAAGAGTCCTTTGCTAAAACACATAGGTCGAAAGTTAGCTGGGGATGTATCATGTGTCTAGGAGATGAACTTCAGTGGCCAACCTAAAAGTCTGCCCAGTCTCAAAATTAGTCAGGGTCCAGGTTAAGTTCCAAGGTGCATGGAGATTTTCAGTACTCCCTGTGTACAGATGAAGTAGCAGGTACCATATCAACGGGGTGAATTTCATTATCAGGTTTCAGACACAGCTTTAGCTTCAAGGAATCGGTGGGGTGCTTGGAAATTTCCCAGGTCCCAACCAGAGGCTTCTCAGCTGTAGGCACCACAGGTCTGGCGTGGGAGTGGTGAATCCAGGTGGAGATACCGTCCACCTTGAGAGCAGCTGGAGTGGTCAGGATGACAACATAAGGTCCTTTCCACCGTGGCTCCAGGGACTTGCGTTGGTGTCTGTGGATCAGGACCCAGTCACCACGCCAAAACTGTGGGGATCAGAGGAAGAGGAGGATGAACATAGGGCCTGCAATTGAGGCCGAATATCTGCCTGTATTTGGGACAGCGCTTTTAGGCTCACTAGGAGGTCCACTTCTTCAGAAGGCAGGATTAAGTCATCCTGCAAGCTAGGCACAAGGGGTGGGGGCAGACCATACACTATCTCAAAAGTGGTCAGTCCCTTCTGGTATGGGGAATTTCTTACCCTGAACAAGGCATAGGGGAGGAGAGCCACCCAATCACCACCAGTCTCCAAGGCTAATTTGGTAAGTGTCTCTCTTAGGATCCTATTTATTCTCTCAACCTATCCTGAACTCTGAGGGTGCTAAGTACAATGTAATTTCCAATCAGGCCCCAGTGCAGTGGCTACTCCCTGGCTTACCTGTGAGATGAAGGCAGGGCCATTGTCTGACCCTATCATGTGTGGGAAGCCAAACCTGGGAAGGATCTCTTCAAGTAATTTCTTAGCCACCACCTAGGCAGTCTCATGTTTGGCAGGATAAGCTTCAGTCCATATTTACCTGGTTTGACTTCTGTAAAGCCCACTTCCCAGTATGTACCTGGGCGAGTTCCTCTTTTGGACACCTCTTTTTCCTTGCGTTTTATAGAAGTTTACCAATTAGCATGCTTGCCCTGCTTTACATCATAAATTTTTGCCATATTAGTAGGCATGCATGCAGCGGCCTTCAGACCTGCCGATAGAGTCTGGCAGTAGATACGGAGACTCTCCTTACCTTCTGCTGTGTTGAAGTCCCAGTTAGGGCAGGTTGCTGGGAAGGCTTCTGCAGCTAATAGAGGGTCCGCCCAGGGGGCGTCTGTAGGCCCTGGGACCAGCTTCCCGGCGTTCTCTAGGATTCTGCTTCTCTCCTCAGTTGTAAAGAGAACCCCCAACAACTGCTGACAATTGTCCCCCATAGGGGCATGGGTAAAAGGAACAGTTTCCAACAGGTTAATTAAATTCTGGGGGTCTTTGGAAAATGGTGCATTCTGAGCCTTCTAATTATATAAGTCCCTGGTAGCAAATGGCCAATAATGGGAGGGTTGGTTCCCTGAATCATCAGGAGGGCCAGCGGGTCTGAGAGGAAGGGCCACCATGGAGTCTGGGTGTGGGGTCCTTGCCCTCCTGCTATGGGTAGATAGTGCCAGTGGCTCTTCTACCTCTGCACCTGATGGTTGGGGGCATGGGGCTTCTTCTACAGGAACCATGGGATGCGCTCAGGGAGACTGAGGGAAATAGGGAGATGGGAAAAGCTCAGTCTCCGCTGTTTCCCCCTGGAATACAGCAGCAGGCTTTGTCCTAGTCTCCTTCATACCTGCTGAGGGAGCTCTAGTCTCAGCAGCCAAAACTTGAGTGCCTTGGGTCGGCTGTGGAAGTAAGAATGGTACAATCCAAGGAAGGGGTCCCCCTACCCTATCTATTAGCCCCCTCCAAGTAACAATACAGGGGACTTAGTCAGGGTGGCCACAGCGGGGGCGGAAGACGATCTCCACCTGTGGATAGTTGCTGCATCAAAGGTTCCTCTTGCTGGCCAGCCAACATTGAAGGTGGGCCACTCAGTTGAACAAAAAGAGACCCATTTCTTCTTTTTGACAGTTACACTCTTGTTGCTGGTGGTATCCTGGACATCCTGCCAGTGAGCAAGAGTTAAGTTTAGAGGTGTTGACTGGGTATTCCCCATTGCTGAAGAGGAGAGTTGAAGATTGAAGCCAAGAGAGAAAGAAAACAAAGCAACAATTACCACAACAAAACACAAAAAGACTTTGACAAGTTCCAGGGACAAAACACAAGATGGCACTTCTTCTGCAGGGGAGGGAGATACCCAAACACACTCCTAATGTTGAACGCACAGGAATGGCTCTTGACCACTTCCCGAAGGAGGTTTTCGAAATCAAATGGCCTCCTCTGAGGTGGCTCCAAATGGCTCCGGACTGGGGATCCCTTGCCCAAACTGGGGAACGAAATGTCTTTCTTCCCCTCCAGGTTCACTTTCCAGACATGTCTGTCCCAGTGAGAGTCCACCAGTTCCAGAATCCCAGATGGGTCGACTGGTGCGGAACGAAAGTTACGAAACAATGACACAGACAAGACGAAGAACGCTCTCTTACCAGTAGATGCTAATGAACCTCCAGACTCTTGGTCTGGTGGGATCCCTGCAGTTTCCTGACCAATGCACCAAATGTTGTGCCCAGATTACGACCCCCAGAGAGACCACCAGAGACCAGAGAAGTCCAGACTGCAACAGCAAGGATTATTGTTATTGTAATGTGAGCTAGCTCAGAACTCATCTCAGGCACTCCTCACAGCGAGGCAGGGAGGAGTTAGAGTCCCTCTGTGGGGTTAGCTTTTTAAAGGCAAAAACCACAAGCCCTTCAGGGACCTCAGAGGGGTTTGGCATGGGTGCAAGGTTTTTGCTCTTTCCCATCCTGTTTTGTCAGTTTGCTTTGTCTTTACAGCAAGGTCACACTGTCCTTGAGCCAGGACATCTTTATCAGTCTCTACCAGGTGGCTGGGCGTCCTGACTCTGTGCTTTGGGATTTCCCGATTTGGGGGAGGGGCATTATCTTTTCTGGGAACATGAAGCTAGTCTGGGGTTTTTTATTTTAAAACACTCTGCTAGGAAATTCCTTCTCGTTCCTTTGAGAATAAAGGATGAGGGTCTTACAATGGTTTGTAGGCAATGACTGTTACTGCTAGGAAAATTACTTGAAAATAAAAATGAATACACACCAGATAGACAATGTTGCAGAAATATTTATCCTGGGTTTTTAAGTTTTAGAAAGCATCCATGATGGGCCCTGAAAGTGCTTCACTCTACTGCTTCCCTTTCCTCTCTCATCTTCGGCTGCCTTTCTGGCCTCCTCATCAGGAAAGTGTGGCTGAGATACAGAAAGTCTATATCCTGGTGGCACAGGCTATAGGTCTTGCTGCTCGTTCTGCTGGTGAAGGTAAACCCAGCCCCCTCTTCTCTCACACAGCGTGGTTTTTCCTTCAGTGTGTCAACTGCAGGCCAGCGTCCAAGGCTCTGGTTCCCACCATCGTGGCTCCACCCAGGCCATCTCTACACATTAGCATCATGTGCCTTTGGAACTTAGGTGCAAACTAGGGCCTGAGACAGAATGGTGTCTGATATTAGCTGATTCTATTCTGACCAGTCAGCTGAGTAAGTAAGAACCCTACAGACAGGAAGGGGACACGGATGATCAGGGGCAGGGAGAGGCACCTCAGGCAGTTCCTGTGGCCACCAGTGTCAACCTCTCAGGAAGTTGGCCTGGCTCTGGTGAAGGAGGAGGCACAGCTTGTTTCCGGTTTGGACAGTTCAGGTTTCCAGCGGCTATGGGTGTCACGAAGTGTCAGATAATGAAACAGACAGAATCTAGCAAGAAAGAGTGGTTTGGAATTTCCCCAGGAGAAAAGCAGACACTGGGGTTAAAGCTAATACGCTCTTTGCGTCATGAGTCGGCTGTGACTGTGACAGCAAGCTTCCGCGGAGATAAAGACGGAGCATTTGCAGGTTGTTTGAAATAGTGATTTATAGCATAGACAGCTGACATGGTCCCCTCCAGCTCAGGGACTAGCTTCCTAGGTCTCATGGAACAAAATACATTCAGGCAACTCTATGAGGAAGGCAGAGATAGGAAATTGCTTGTAGGAGAACTAACCCATGACCCTAAGTACCTATAGAGCACACGAACAGCAAATCCAGTATGGCTAGAGCACACTCAGTCTCCATCAATTCCAGGAAAGCTTTGAGACAGCGACATTTTTTTCTTGCATTTTATTTGCTGCTGTTTCTATTAACCTCTGGAACCCAGAGCGTTGCCTGAGGATACCGCAGCAGCAGAACAAGAATTCCACCTCTCCATGGATCTCCATGAGGTTCGGGGAACTGTCAGCACACCCAAATTAGAATCTCCAGGAAGGCTCACATCTGATGTGGGGCCTAGGTGAGGGTTGCTGAGATAGCACAGGTTTTAGCAGCGGAGGATTACCATACCAGCAACCAGGGTGCTGCAGGGTGCACAGTAGGAACCCTAGAAGAGCAGTGTGGAGGGAAGGCCGGCTTGAGATTACAGTGGCCCCAGGCCAGCCCAGATGTTCTTCTCACCCCTCCCCCATGAGAACAAGGGCTTCTCTCCCTTCCCTCCTCTGGGCCTATGCTTGGGTCTCTGATACTTGAAGTAAAGGAGTTGGTGGTTACTGTCTTTTGAGTCTGTTCTGTAGAAGATATCAAGCTGGGCACAATCACACTCACCTGAAATAAAGCATTGAACATTCCCATTGTTTGTTCAGAAGTACACATGGGAATCTTCAGGCCAGCCTGGCAATCAGCCTCTAGATCAGCCATTCTCAACCTATGGGATGCGTCCCCTTAGGGGTCAAACGACCCTTTCACGAGGGTCACATATCATATGTCCTACATATCAGCTATTTATATTGCGATTCATAACAGCAGCAAAGTTACAGTTATGAAGTAGCAATGGAATAATTTTACGGTTGGGGTATCCACAACATGAGGAACTGTGTTAAAGGGTCACAGCGTCAGGACAGTTGAGAACCACTGCCTTAGTCCTATCGTTGATGATAGTGTGGTTAGCCTAGAGAGGAGAGCCCGCTGTCCTATTGCAGAAGAGCAGGGGAAGGTAGGTCCAAGTCTAGCCAGCAGTCAGGCCAGGCAGTCTTCGTGTCCTGTATCTCTACCCAGCTTTCTTCCCTTCTACACCTGTCCCTTCTCTGTTTAATACTCAAGGTCATCCTTGCAGGTTACCCTGCTCCTCTTTTCTTGCCTCGTTCTCTCTCTCTCTCTCTCTCTCTCTCTCTCTCTCTCTCCTTGCTCTTTCCCCTTCTAAAGAGTATAGACAAGCCAGGTTTGCAAGGTCCCTGTGCTCAGTCTCCTGAGAGTCAGAGCTGCCCTGTTACCTGATAGCATGTTTTTGCTCTTGGTGTCCTCTGCTTCTGAGCACCATCAGGGCTCAAGGGGTGATGGATGCACAGTCCACTGTGACACTGTTTTCAGAGTGGAGTCTCCCCTGGTTGTGACTGTGATACAGGGAGAGACATCAGTTCTGGGAATGCTTTAAAACCTGGGTCATTGTTGGTTTCTCCAAAGAGGATTTCTGCTAGCTGGGAATAGAGGGGATAGGAATACCATCAGTACTATCTACGTTTTTGGCTTCGGATCTTGGAGGACCAAGCAGGCACTAACTTAGAGCCCCAAACCTGCTTAAGAACAGGCTCGGTAAATATTCTTAGACAAGGTGGAGTTTCTGTCTAGTTGGCTAGTTTTAGTGTTTTGCCATTTTACTTAAAGAAGAGGTCAAAACTACAAGGTTCTTTGCTTTCCATCTTTGTGGCACAGCCTTCAGAATGCGAGTTTCAATAGGTCTCTCTGGCCTACCTGGCAGGGCCCTTCATTTTTGTCCCCTCTTTTTTTCATGTGGCTCTGCATCTTGATCTGCTATTAAAATCAAAATTGTATGTCCAGGTGGATGGAGAGACACCCCGGGGACATTCTGAAATAAGGGGCCTGTCATAGTGGCTTTCTACAGAGTACTCTGAGCTAATGCTATCTGAATCATAACTTCTTTAATATTCAAATCAGGCCATCTGAAAGGCCTAGGGAGGTCAATTCCATTCTTTCTGCTGGAAGAAGGGTGAGATAAAGCTGCCCAGGATGACATATGCACCAATGAAACCAGTGTATCTGAGAGCCAAGGCCATGATCTTCCTCACAGTAACCACGGTGGTTCTGACTGTTGTCAAGAGGGATGGAGACTACCTTACATGTGTCAGCAGCTCTCTAAGTATTTTTTTTTTTTATCACATCTGCCTTCCTTCATGATCCTTACCAGCATTTCTGGCCCAGAACTACAGAAAGAAGAGGATCGTGGGAAGCGTGATTCCTAGCCTTAGGGGAGGCCATGCCTTTAAGCCTGTAGATTGACCGGCAGATCTCTGTGATGAGTAAACCCAGCAGACCTTTAACTCTCTCAGATCATGCATGAATGTGTGTTTAAAGAGCAGCAAGTAATGCCTTTGAAATGGAAGAGAAATCAAGGGATGCTGGTCATCATGTTTTTGCTCTTCTCTGCCAAAGAAGCCTGATGAAATTTAATCCTGTGTTTACCGGTGGATTCACAATTATCACTGGTCTGCAAGATAATACTCCTTGGGTCAAGAAAAACTAAGAAGTTCATCACTGGCATCTTGATGCTTTTGTTTTCAGACTCAAGGAAGCACCCTTTCTTATAACCTTTTAAATCACTTGGAGTTCCGTTTGCCTGGATTTATGAAGGGCTCTTGGAGCTAAAAGTATTGGAGGCAGATTGCTGAATTATGCAGACTGTGCCTGTGGACAGCCAGTTCTCTTTTCTACTGCTCTCAGTAATTTGGTCTTCCTAGAAACAAACTCTGAAAAAAAAAAACGGTAAATATTGCATTAAAGGCTTGACCTAAACTTCCTACTTGCTTGGGTGAAGGAACCAGATTCCTGATGTGTATCCAAGCCCTCTAGGACTCACAGGCTTGAGTCTGGCTAAGCTGTAAGAAGTGATGCCGTGGCCTTGAAAGGCAGGAAAATGGACTTACAGTGGAAAACAGGCACCAGGCGCCTTCTGCACGTTTTATTAACTTAAAAAATATCAGAACTAAGTAGACATTTCGAGTTTATTATTATCTCATTGACATTTCTGGAAGTATTTCTCTGTTTTCCATGTTCCAGTGTCTGATACTAAGACATTTAAGAGTACAACACTTTCAGATTTATTCTTCAGTGACTTATTTCAAAACCAGTTTATGTGTGTTCAGACCAACGACAATAGGATGTCGACTCCTGGGGACATATGCTAAGGAGTGGTATAGCCAGGTCCTACAGTCAATTTATTTTTAGTCTTCAGAGTACTCTCCCTACTGATTTCCAGAGTGGTCGCATCAGTGTGCAGTCCCACCGACTGTGAATGGCTACTTCTCTTTCCCAACAGCCTCCCCAGCCTTGTTTGCCAGCTCTTTTGGTTGTTCTTAACCATTCTGACCAACATGAGACGAAATCTCAGAATTGTTTCAATTTGCATCTCCCTGCTAGCTAAGAATGATGAGCCATTTTTGAGGTATCACTTGCCATATTTTATTTTTGATTGAGAACACTCTGTTTAGATTCCTAGCTCATCCTTACATTCAATCATTTGTTTCCTGAGTTCTTTGGATATTCTGGATATTAATCCTCAGATGTATAGCTAACAAAGTTTCTTTCCCATTCTGAGTTTCTTCTCCAGTTAATCAGCTGTGCCCTCAGCTAGACTTTAGACTTTAGTTTCACGAGGTCTCTGTTGTGGGGCATCCACCAGAGAAGACTGCTCGGACACAGATTTAAGCCAATAGAAAGTATTAGCCAACTGGTACCTACCCTACATGTTTGGGATCACGGTGTGGTACCAAGCTTTTCTCGGGGTGAGCTTTATTTCCCCCTCCTTTTTATTTATTCTTTGTATCTTTCACACCATGCATCTCCATCCCATTCATCTCCCCATCAACCTCTCCCCACAAAATAAAATAAGTCTTAAGAGAAAAAAGAAAAAGTGAGAGAGACAAAAAAAGCCAATCTCACCATGGAAGCTGCAGTGTGGCACAGAGAGTCATGCAGAAAATTGTAACATGAAGGGGCCTGCTTATTGGGTTTATGTTCTGCCCAGTTCCCCACAGCTGGCAAGCCCCAAAGAAAATCACA
>LOEQ01000407.1:82098-101216 GCA_001685075.1 Bramus lutescens | reverse complement strand
AGGCTGGCCTCAAACTTACGGAGATCCACCTGCCTCTGCCTCCTGAGTGCTGGGCTTAAAGGCATGTGCCACCATGCCCAATTGGAAATAGTCTAATTTCTGACCAATCTCCTGTTGATGTGTAATAGTTCTCTCAATGTGTGATATTGAACAATGTTCTGATGACTGACCTTACACATAGACAATGTCATACAGGAAAAATCCCTAAAGAGAAATTGGCAGGACAGTGATACAGAATTCAAAAAGTCTTCCAACTTCGGTAAATGTCACGGAAATGTCTTCCATGGGGTTTGCTGCTTATTGAGGCGATATTTCTGCCGTCAATTTAACTTGTTCTAAGTGGCCAGCTCGATAAAACACTTCGTGGCATCATGAAGAACACATTCGCTCTCTGTGTACACGTTCTTCCATACACTGGGGAATCTGGTTTCCGTGAGATTGAGAAGCAGATTGCTGGGGTTCAAACTTAGGATGAACCAGTGACTCTGAGCAGGACTTCTATGAGCTTCAGGAGGGGCTGGAGGCAGTCATGTTATTGGAGAGTTGGAATTTCAGTCACATTCTCTGACATCTCCAGGAGGAGAGATGAGACTCGAGTTCATCCCCAGGAGGAAGAAATACATCTGTGTGCTTGGAATGGGGTGGGGATATCCGTATATATGCTTCCTATATAATTCTCATCCCCTGTGGGAATGGAGGCGGGGCGATTCATATATATGCCTCCTATATAATTCTCACCCCCTGTGAACCAAGGCCACAGGGAAGGAATGGAGAACAGGGAGTCAACAAAGCAAGCCCAGCTTTATGACTGTCCTGTGACAGGGAACTTGATCGCTTGCTGTCTCTGAGTCTAAAGGCACAGCAGGATTTCCCAGTTACCGGTAAATAAGCCCAAATTTTGAAGAAAATTCCACGTGGTTTTTAGATTTCTAAGTTACACGTGAAAGACTCTCACTTACAATGAGTCACCCTCACCCCGCCCCGCAGTGGACGGTCACTGGAAACTCCTGGGGAGTCACAGAGGGGTTGCAGTGGCAACCAGTTCCTTAGTGGAAACAAAAATACCAACAGGAAAATCCAATTTGTGATGTCTAACGCCTGATTTAGGACCTTTGACTTTCATTTTTAAAATGGGGGACAGGGCTCTCCAAAGGTTGAACACTACGGGGGAAAAAGTCCTTATCCTGGGAGAGCAGATCAGCGTGTTCACCCCAAGGGTGGCAGCATCGGCCTGGTCTTCCGCGGTATTCCAGGCTGGTCTGGGGTTTATCACAGTCTGGTTGAAATCTCTGGGAACTGGAATGACTCATTCAAGTGGAGCAGACCTGCTTCTCCTTCCTGCTTGGTACTTGTCTTCTGATTTATGAGGAACATTATGATAACCATTAACTTAAGCAAACCACATGGAAAGCTTGATAAGGCATTGCTTTTCCGACTCAAAGGGCCTGTTTGCTCTGGGCTTGCCTGTCAGAGGCCTGGAGTCAGAGTATCAATGGGGTCCTTCCCCATTCATTCTCCTTCCATCCCCTCCTCCTCTTCCACTCCTCTTTCTCCTTCTCTTCCTCTTTTATTTCTTACTCCACTTCTTTCCCCCACCTCTCTAGGCAGCCACTATTTAAGGGCAAGGACAGCTCCTGCTGGTGGGGAAATGGTTGAAGGCACTGATCGAAACTAGCTGGCACTCTGGGTCAACCTGGGATGTTTTGCTTTGCATAGTTAAGGAGGAAGGGCACACGGCCTTTCTAAGACAGAACAAATGACCAGCCTGAGCTGGAGTGAGTTTGGGTGTGAATGCACACTGTGCACCCACACGGGCCACGCTGATGGATGCTTCTGGTTTCTCTAATGCAAAGCAATAACATGGGGAGGGACGGGGCTGTGCTTGAAGTAATGTGGTTACTCTTATTTTCCTTTTTATCAGGCATTGTCCAGGAAGCCGGGTGTGTAAGGAATATGCATGCACCCAGGCATGTTCTGCACTAGTTCTCAGACAGCCTTGGTTTAGTTGATAGCTTTTTAAAGCTCTGTTCTTACCGATTTGCCTTAGTTTCTTGAATGCAGTAATACAGTAAAAGCTATTTTTGCTGAAATGTACCCTTCAGCTGGATGCGTTCAGTGGGATAGCCTGCGATGAGCCGCTGACCCTCCTCCTACCATCTGCCTCCTGGTTCCTCCATCTGCAGTAGAACCTCTGTGACCTGGAGGCATTGGCGACAAGAAGGCAGTACTGTGAGGTTGGGTCAGTTCACTGGGAAACATTTGGACACTTGCCTTAAAATTAAAGGATAAAATAGAAGTTCTGGGGAGATGGTTCAGTAGATAAGGTACCCGCTGTGCAAGGAACTGATTTTGATCGCCAGAACCCACATTATATAAAAAAAAAAAACATCCTGGGCTCTATGACACACATTCTTGTAAGTTCAGTTTTAGGAAGACAGATAGATCCCTGGGGCTTGCTGGCAGAGTCAGCCCAGCCTAAGCAGCGAGCCTCAGATCAGCAGCAAATCAATGACCACAACAACAGCAAAAAGTACGGTGGACAGTGACCAAGGAACTGCCAGGGAGGGTTCCCTGGCCTCCACGTGTCAAAGCACACATATGCACCTGCATGCACACGTGTATCTGTGCCACAATGCCAAAAAACAAAGATGGCAAGGAACACTGATGTTCAAGAAGACTACACACACAGGCAAGGATTCCCTAGCAGACAGGACCAGAGAGACCGGAGATGGCATAACAACTCTTTCAAAGTTTATCTCACGGCCCCAGTACAGTGTCACTTACAGCACAGAATCATGGAACACGACCACAAACAGATTGTCACCATTTTCCCAGGACCCGCAGAAGCGAGCTTGGAGTCAAAGGAGACATTTACCTGTGCTCATGAGCTGAAGGAATGGAAGAAAGGCACAGCAAAGCCACAGAACTCGTGGGCCACCACCATCACCTTCCTCTGCCCTTCCTCTGCCCTCCACAGGCCAACCACCCCCTCTGCCTCCAGTCAAATTGGCACTCATCTATCTATGTCTTCTGGGCAAATTCTTGTGAGTGGCTCACTACGGATTTGCCAGCAGTTTCTTTCCTAAGGACTGTTAGCATTTTCCCCATTTCAATTGCCAGGTCCCCAGGACCACCTGTAGGAAACCACGAGGTGAGTCACGCTTCATCATGATCAGAATAATACCCATCTGCTCCAAGAACTCGGAAGTCTGATTTTTAAATGGCATCATTTAATTCCAACAATTAGATCCTGTTGGACTTTCAGAAGAACAAATAAAAGCTACACAGGAGAAATTCATTCTTAAAATGAATAACTCTCAAATTTCTCTCTCTTAAATTTAGTAGCATGTAAGAATACTCACCATTTCTAACAAAAATGTAACCTAAGCAGCCATCCAGAGAATATGTCACTAGCGTGGCATGTTAATATTGAAAAATACAGTATATCTTAAAAGGGGAATCATAAACTAATCTCCCATATGTGAGTTCCACTGTCCTGTTCCAGTGTCCTGGCTGACGCTGAGAAATGGCTCTGGCATCTCAGTCAGTGTTATTGCTGGAATCTAGGTGGTATGTGCTTTTCTGACCGTAGGCCTGCTGTAGACATGGTGGGGCACCAGAGACAATGGTCTGTCCGTGGGCTTCAAGAATTCAGATGGTTCCAGTCACGCCACTAGAGAATGCAGAAGAGGTGATCTCAGGCATCAATGGGCCTTGGATGTGCACAGCTTCTTGAGAAGACTAAGTGCTTTCTACCAAGGGTTCTGACTTCTCAGGAGACATCTGAACTTGCAGTTTAAGAGAGACAAAAAGTAATGCCTTTTGCTAACAAAAACCACACACACATACACACACATGCATGCATGCAAACACACACACACACACACACACACACACATTTAATGCAGAAATATCAAGAGGCAAATATGATCCAGGCAGAAGCTGGTATCTATTCCCCTGAAGCCACAAAGCCATGTCCTAGAATCTCCAGGTCACACTACGTGGAGGTTTCAGCTGCAGTGCCACCTGCACGGTCCATGCACCAGCTGCTATCTACTCCCCGGAAGCCAGGAGCCAGTTCCCGGAGCCCCAGGTTCGAATGCATAGAGGTCTCGGCTCAGGTGCTATCGGCTTCTTAATTGTCTCTCCTGCCCCACGGTGTCTTGTGTGCCTCCATCACGCTTCCCCTGCCTTGTGCTGTGTCCCCAGGAGACGGCATTTTTGCATGGCATCATTTTCTTTGCCCTTTGACTTCTTGGCTGGACTTTGCAAGAGGAAGCACGTGCAGAGCAGTGGCTGGAAGAAGAAGGTATTCCCTCTGCATCCTCACTGCCTTCCTGCTACCCTAGCAGTGGTGTTCCCTAAAGCCCCTCACCAGGCAGCCTCTCTTCCAGGATTCCAAGCTCTTCATCATGTGCCTTAAGGATCAGAAGAGTCAGACCCTTCTAGAAATCTGTAGGTGTTTCCCCTTCCATTGCAAGTTCCTCTAATATCTCAGCCCCTCCATCTTCCTCCTTAGACTCTTCCATTGAACCCTCAAAAGGTATCATCCTTCTCTCTCTGTATGTGGACCAATACAAACGCCGACTGAAAGTTTTATGGATTCATGTGAACTGCTAGCCTAGAATTCCTACTTATTTCTTTTACAGCTCTAATGACAAACAACCTCTTCAGTAGTTTACAAATAAAGCACACAGAGGTCATTAATAGAGACAGTAAGGTTTGTTTGCTACAAAGTTCAAAATGATGAAAAGTGGTTTTATCAGACACCTACCACACAGTCAGTTACTTAAATATTCACATTAAATAAGGTAGCCTAATGTCTAGTACCAGAGGTCTAGAGCTAACTGCATGGTCATCAGCTCTACCGTGTTGGAACCACTGTATAATCTTCTGTTACATTATTGACTTTTTCTGGGCTATAATTCCTTCCTTCTTACTCCCTTCCTCCATCCATTATTTCTTTCATTCTTGGCTTCTTTCCTCCCTCCAACTGCTGCACTTAGAAATGGTTTGGGTCTGTCCTCTAAGGGCTCATGTCATAGAATTTTAGTCTCCAGTAAAGGGATGTTAAAAGTTGGTAGGACCTTTAAGAGGTGAGACCTCCTGTTGTCAGACAGTGTGATCCTCTGTTCAAAATACCCCAAAGACACCACAAAATGCTGACATCTAATAGACACTTCCAAAGTAAGATACAAGTAGCATGAGGAAGGAGGCAGGAAATTAAATAAACTTCACCGAGGAAGTGAAAGATTCTGTGGTGAAAAGTATAAAAACACTAAAGAAAGAAACTGAAAAAGACACTAGAAGACTGAGAGACTCTCATGTTTACAGATTGGTAGAATTAAAGTTTTGAAAGTGGCCATGGAATCAAAACACTGATAGATACAATGCATTGTCAAAGATGGATAGATACAATGCCATCCCAATCAATGTCCTATAACCACTGTTTCCAGAACTAGGACAAATAGTCTAGCATTCATGTGGAAGCAGAAAAGAATAGTGTTGGAGCTGCTACAATACCTGCTTTCAAACTATACTGCAGAATGTTAGTAACAAATACAGTGTAGGACTGATACCAAAAGAGACAAATAGATCAATGGACCAGAACAGAGGACACAAAGCAAGTCCCCATAGCCACCTGACTTTCAGGAAAGATCAGAGACACACGTCGGAGGAAAGACAGCCTCCTTATCAAATGAGTCAACTACGTACACACAAGTAGATGAAGAAAGTTTTCTTTGTTCTGTTTTTAAGTAAGATAACCCAAGCTCAGAAAGACAATTACCAGGGTTTGTCCCTCATATGTGATTTTTAGATTCTAATTTTGTACATGTATATTAATATGGAGGCAAGTTTGGGTATAGGTCACACAACTAGAAATGAGACCACAGGATGAGAAAAAAGGTTTTAAGGAAGGAAGAGGGCAGGGTAGTTGAACAGAGGTGACATGGGAGTTGAAAGGGGAATAATTCAGGCAAAAGGGTTCAAGTAGGAGGCAGGAAGATAGGGAATTAACCAAAACAACGTATGTGTGAATGAATGCCACAGGAACCCCACTACCTGTGTGCTAATTAAAACATTTAAAAACAATGAAATTTGATTCCCATCTCTGACTTTGCAGATATTAAGTTGAAAATGGATCAAATACCTTTATGTAAGTCTTGAAGCTTTGAAATTACCAAAAGAAAACACTTTAAGAAATAGGCATAGGCAAGGACTTTCTGAACAGGACTCCAATAGTACAGGAAATCACAGCAAGAATTGATAAATGGAGCTGCATCAAATTAAATGTTTCTGCATAACAAGGGAAACAAGAGAGCAAAGAGACTGCCTAAAGGGTGGGGCAAGTCTTTAACAGCTATTAATTTAATGGAGATTAATATATATGTATATATAAAGAAATTAAGTAACAAAACAAGTCATATGATTACCTAACATATCAATGATGTAAACAGTTTTCAAAAGAAGTAGAAATGTGCCAATCAATGCATGAGAAATGTCACCATCTCTAGTCAGCCATTGGTAAGGTATGAACGACAACTGCATTGGGATTCCATTTCAGCCCAGCCAGAATGGCTGTCATTGAGAGAGCAAATGAACATACTTTGGCAAGGACATTGGGAAAAATTAGTGCAGCCACTGTAGGAATCAGTGCTTTACAGCAAAGTCGTCCACTTCCCAGCTTCCCTATTGTAAGCAGGGCCTAGACAAGGGGCCCCAGAAAACCCTGTATCGGATATTCTGAGTTCATTGGAGCATCTAGTCAGCTCCACATGTGGTACATGAGGAATGGAGAGTTACTGAGCTCCTAGAAGGAGAGAGCTGCAGACCAGGGCCCACGGGGATCTGTGGGAACTTAGGGTCTTGTGTAGCTCGATTTGGCCTTGCAGTGTTCACCATGAAGCGTCTTTTGACTTCCTAAGTTCTAGGCATCAGAGTGGCCTTTTATAGGACCACTGCAGGTCTTTAAGAAAGTCATCAAACCATCTGAGGTGCAAGACTGGCTTCCTTCTCATCCACTTCCTCTGCATGGCCCAAGAGCATCTTCCACCACAAAGAAAAACAGTGGAATGTGCCAGCTCCTTCTCCCAGGCTCCGTAGCTCCATCAACCCACCTGCTGTACAGGCAAGAGCTTCTGTTTGCTACAAACCTATCTACAAACTCCTCCACTGATAGGCTTCTGACAAATGTGGGTCAGGGGAAAAATATAATAATTATCCTAATCCCACTACCAAGAGATGTTACCTGGCAACATGTAATGGCTCACTTGACTAAGATATAGGCCAAAATGAACAAAGCAAAACATGTATTACATGAAACAGGATACAGAGTTTAAAGTTTAGATGAACAGTCTATTGGTTACTTTTCTCATTTCTGCGACCAATACCTGAGAAAAGCAAGGGGTTTTTTTGGCTCACAGTTTGGGGTACAGTCCGCCATGGCAGACAAGGCATGGCTGCAGGAGCCTGAGGCAGCTGGTCACATTTTCTTGTAGTCAGGAAGTAGAGAAGGATGAAATGAATGCTGGCATTTCATTAGCTTTTTCTTTTTCCAGTTTTTATTCAGTCTAGCGCGTAAGCCCTTGAGATAGCTCAGTCCATATTCAGGAAGTGTTTTTACCCTCACTTAAACTTCTCCAGAAATATCCTCAAAAGACCCACCCAGGGATGTATATCCTGGGTGATTATAAAAAATCTAATCAAATTAAAATGAAGATTAATCATCACAAATAATGAATGATTGTCATATATATATATATCATTATTTGGGACATTTTCTATCATAAAAACACTTTGTCTATCTGAAATTAAAATTTTAACTGGGCATTCTGTATTTTTCTTTGCTAAGTCTGATGACCTAAAGTACATTGTTAAGTGGAAAAAGCAAGTTATCAACTAACCATTACGCTTGGAATGAGTTATTTTAGTAAAGAAATTTCTATACATAGAGATGTTTATGTCAATATGTATGCACAGACTTTGGCATTTTCCTTACATATAGTCTATGTACCATAAGTATGCTTGGTGCCTGTGGAGGCCAGAAGAGAGCACTAGGTCCCCTGGGACTGGAATTACAGATGGTTGTAAAGTGCCATGTGGGAATGTGGGAATGTGGGAACTAAGACCCAGCCCTCTGGCAGAGCAGCTGATGGTCTTAACCACTGAAACATCTCTCCAGATCCCCCCTCCCTGCATATTTTTTAGTGGAAAGTATATGTTCCTATTTGCATACTTCCACACTTCTTCTGCTTCTGACACTTTGTATCAAAGGATTTCAAGGAAGTAATGAATGCACTATGAATGGAAGTTGACAAATAGAACCTATGAAACTCAAAACCTTTGTACAACAAAAGAAACAGTTGAGACAGCCTGGAGAATCGGAGAAAACCCTTTCCCAGCTACGTATCTGACAAGGAATGAATTTCTAGACTCTGCAAAGAACTAAAACAAAACCAGAACATAAACAATATGTACACTCGCTAATAAAATGAGCAGATAACTCTCAAAAGGTAGACTACAAATAACCAAAAAATACATGGAAAAATGTTCAGCCTCATTAGCCATTAGAGAAATGTAAATCAAAACTACAGGAAAACTTCATTTTTCCCCCAGTCAAATGGTATTCATCAAGAAAACAAATAACAGAAAATGGTGATGAGGATCTGGACAAGAGATTCCCTTGTACACTTCAAATGGAAACACATCCTGGTTCAACAATGACGGAACTCGTTATGCAGGTTTCTCAAAAACTGAAAGTAGTTTTAGGCGAGACTCCTGGACATTTATTTATCCGAAGGGCTCCAGATTGGCATACCACAGAGATGCTTGCACATCACTGTTTATTGCAGGACGGTTCACAATGGCTAAATTATGGGACTAACCCAGGTGTCCCACAACAGAGGGATAGACAAAAGTATTCTGCACATTGGAATTTCACTCATTCACAAAAACATGAAGTCATGCCAAACGCAGGAAAATGTATACAACTGGAGAAAATCATTTTAAGTGAATTAAATCAGTTTCATAAAGGCACATATCGTACATTTTCTCTCATTTGTGGCTTCTAGATTATGTGTGCATATTCATGTTTTTAAAATTTATTTTTAGTTTATACGTATGTCTTCTGCCTGCATATATGTTCTATGCACCTCATGTATTCAAATGCCCTCAGAAGACAGAAGAGGGCATCAGATCTCCTGGACCTGAAGTTACAGGCTGTTGTGAGCTACCACATGGGTGCTGGAAACTTAATTCAAGTCTTCTGAAAGAGGAACAAGTGCCTTTAACTGCTGAGGCATCTCTCTAGCCTATGACATGAATATATACTTGTATGAGACAAAAGCGGAAGTGAAATTATGTAGGGCTACAAAGAGGCTAATGGAATGAGGGAAGGGAGCCTGGCTTAGAGGATGTGGTGGTTTGAATTAGAGTATATTTGAATACTTAATCATCAGAGCATGGCACCATTTGAAAGGATTAGAAGGACAAAGAGCTATTAATAAGAGCCTTTGGGGTTCAACCCCAAGACTCTTTTCAGGGTTCAGATTGAAAGCTACAACAGGTGAAAATGGTTTTTTTTTTCCTCTTTGGGTATCTGAGGGCGAATGAACTCTCTCACACATGATTTTCCGAATCAGTCTCTTTATTGTTCTGCCATTCTGCAAAGTTTCCAGTTTATATACACATACAATCAACAATTCTCTGGCAATAGCAAGGTTACAAGGCTTGAACTTCTCAGGGTCACAAAACAAATAACTGCACAAAGCAATAACTCAATAACTGTCAGCTTACTTTATGGCTCAAGGGAGGCATAGCTTGTAAAATGCCCCAGCAATTCTAAGAAGTGGAAAGGTCAATTAAGGAGCTTCAAAACCCAAGAAAAGGGGAGTTCGTGTTCTATACTACATTCCTAAGTGTGACTAATTAAGCTAGAAGCTTGTAAGCGATAAATGTAAAAAAGGGGGGAAATGCAGTGACACTGTCTCTCTTCTGGCTCTCTCTTGGCTCCCTGGAACTGCAGCTCTGGGAACAGAATCAGAGTAGCCATGGCAACCGGCAGAAACTGCAGAGGGAAGCTCGCATTTATTCCTCATTAGCTTCTTTGTCAAATGTCAACTGGCTAAAGCGGACCTCTCAGATCTAAGAATTACATCCTTTTCCCAAAGTGGTTAGAACAAAGGGAAATCTATAGCTACATAGTACAAAATCTGGAGCCTGACACTTTCCAGCCGCCTGGGCCAAGCAGTGATTTTTTTTTTTCCCAATGGCACCTGTGTGAAAAGGATTACCTTACTCCGGAGCTGGTCAAATGGTCAATATCTTTTTTTTTTCCTATTATCTCTCAGGATCAAGACACAGTTCATTTTTTTAGACTAAGATCTTGTATCGTTAAACCGAGGTGAAAGTAAGTACAGAGCCTGTTAAAGTTAGAACAGGGTTAACTAGGGTTGCACTTCCCCCTATCGGCTGAGGGTAATCAAGGACACTCACTTACTTCCCTTTATCTCTGAGGGCTATGAATCAATAAACCCAGACATGCCATAATTCAGTTGTTGGGCCTATCTGTGAAGGCCCCAATTATGATCTTTCTTCAAGACTCTTCTTCTGACCAAATGTCCTGCCATAAAAGACAATTGAGGGGAGTTGGCTTCTAAGCTTATATCAGTAAAAGGAGCAGAGATTTGACTGTAAGAACAAAGGTTCTGACTGTGTAATTTACTTTCTCACCAGAGTTACACAGTGTGGGAGAAAGTCACCCGATACTCCAGTACATTAGAAAAACTGTGTCCGATAATTGATTGATACACTGCTGAAGCTTTGGGATGAGTCCCACTACAGAGGGATCACTACAGCTTCACAAGGGATCGACAGCAAGAATGGCCACTATTCAAAAGGCAGTACTCCCAATGCCTTGGGTCTGAGCTTGTCTCCATCAGAATGCATATTCTGGTGCGTTGGCCTTTTAAATTGTCAGCTGAAATCTCACTGCATAGTTCTGAGAACTGCAGCAAGATATGGCTTTACTGGAGAAAGTACATCACTGAGGATGGGCTTTGAGGTTTCAAAAGCCCATGCCAAGTCCAAAGTTCTCTCTCTCTCTCTCTCTCTCTCTCTCTGCCTGTGGATCGGGATGTAACTCCCAGCTGCTGCTCCAGAAAACCATGCATGCTACTCTGCTTGCTACCATGATGATAATGCATAAACCCCTGAAACTGTAAGCAAGCTCCTAACTAAATGCTTTCTCTTATAATAGTTTCCTTTATCATGGTGTCTCTTCTGAACAATAGAGCACAGGATATAGAAACAGATATGCTCAACACATGATATATGCTTGTACAAAACCTTAAACTGAATTAATTAAAAGTGAAAATATACAAGCGGTAGTTCTAGAGAGAGCACGCACTTGGGGTTTCCACCCATGGGGGGCATGTTCAAGCCTTTGATTGGCGTCAGTTTGTATCATGGAAGCAAACAAAGTCCCAGGAACTAAATGTTTTCAGATGAGTTAGAAAACTCAGCTGCAGACACCATTTTAAAGGCTTATGGTCTCTTCTAGAAAAGACTCAAATTGTGGTCCTCACATCCTGAGGACTTCGCTGTACGTAAAACCACTGCAGAGAGCTGTATTTAAACCACTGGGTTACCGACAATTTCGTGTGCTTAATCTAATCTCTGTGGTAATGCACAGCTGTGAATTTAACCCCCAAACGTCTCCAGAGTTTCTACGCTGCTTATTCTACACTTTCAGCTTTTATTCTTCCACCCTCTGACAACCACGCAAGCCATTTGTTCCCTCGGATTCTATTCTCAGAGAGGCTTTCCTTAGAGCAGGGCCAACTGAACAGCTGCAAGACTGCTCTTTGCTGCATCTGTAAACAGAAAATAAAACAAACCCCTCACATTTGAGAGGTGTGGGAGACAGCCAGGACCTGCTCCCAAACCTAGCAGGTGACCTTGGAGGGCACCAAGTGGGACTGTGTTTAGGGATCATCTCAATGACAATAAAATGAGGGGTTTATTTCTGCCTTGTGCTGACTTTCCTTCCAGAGAATTCAAGGGCTGGTTGAACTCTTGAGGAGTTAGCAGGGTCCGACCGAGTGACACGAAATGAAAACTGAAGGCCTCTCTGTGCTCTTCACTACTTTCTGCGGCAGTAGAATTTTAAAGAACTTCCGTCGCATCCTGCTGACTACCTGATGAAAGACTCTGCTAGGAAACCAAGACAAGAAGAAAACCAGTTACCAGGCCCTCAGGGATGTTCAAAATCAAAAAGGTTGTTTCTTCTTTTCCAGTCAGAGGCCCTGTGAACTAAACCAGTTAGATGGGAGACTGTCCGGAGGAAGGGGACACCGTGTGCTCCTCTTGTGTGAGTCCAGTAATCCAACCTCCGAGCAGTAACCGCAGTGGTGACCACAGTAATGCACCTGTGTCTGGGCAAGGACCCGCACCCCCCAGCTCGCTCTAAGCTGCAGACTAGAAGGAAGGGCCAGCGTGGAGTCAGGTGGACAAGTTGGCACTGCAGCTTACTTCATAAGAGATAGAAACATCTGGTTAAGGTCCACGCTAAACTGATTTTTAACCCCAGTTTAAATTTCCTTAAGGTAACCACATTTCTCCCCAGGAGTAACTCAAACTTTGAGAACCTGGTTTACATAATGCAACCTTAATTATTATTGTTTAATAGTAATCTGATTAGTATTAAATTATATAATCATACACAAATTATATAATATTAATCTTATTACTTAACAGGAAATATTTAATAATTAATGATAAAATTAATAACTGCACTTATATTTCTATAATGCATTATATTTAATTTGTATGATGTATGATAATACAATATAAAATGATTATAACAAGTAATAATTAATAATAAAATTATTAAAATACTTTAGACTCACCAATGACTCGAGGGCAGGCTTTTCAAATGCTGAACTGTCCCACTGGCTCCTCACTGTTCAGTCCTCTGTGATTTCAGTTTGGAGCAATAAACTAAAAGCCCTGACTTAAGGCCATAGTCTCCCCTGGAGCACACAGCCGTACCAGAATGCAGGGTTCAAGTTCAATGCTTCTTTTGTGAGTTTTTTGCTAACTCCTTCCTTCATATCTTCATCTTGGTGTGTTCTAGGGTCCAGAAGGAATCAAAATGTCTCTGTGGGAGTGTGTTCTAGCTATCTCTAGGTGACAGGCAGAGTGACCATCCTGCTTTCTGCCCTTCTCTTCCCTGGAGCTGCCATCTGTTCCAGGATATATCATCCGTTCAGGAATACCCGTAGTGAGTACTTTTAGATAACGTTTGTCATGAACTATAAGTAGGAATGACCCAGAAGGGAAGTTAAGGACGCTTTGCTAAGCCGAGAGCGGTGCCAAAGGCCCTCAGCCCCAGCATTTGGAGGGCTGAGCAAAGAGGGTAAAGCCTTGACTACATAGCCAGGTCAGCCAGACTAGGCTACATAAAAAAAAATATTGTCTAAAAAAAATAAATAAATTATGAATTTACTGATCTTTATATCCCTTTCCTATTCTGGATAGTACTGTATAGAAATATAACAATTATTCACATTGCTGGAAAAAAAACCCAGTGGTGCTTATTTATTAGTGTTGCTTAAGGAAATCCATAATGTCCATTCTCATCACTCTTCTAGTGTCCATAAAGCCTTGACTAGCTAATGCCACATTTCTCATGAAATGCTTATGCAGCAACATCTGGGGACATGGAACCAGGAGTGCAGTGAGTGGAGAGTAGCCATTCCCTGTAGGACTCACACACCAGTGTGGAGAACAGAGCTGTAATTATAGCAGAAGCAGGCTGAGGTGCTGGAGGAGAGATATCGATATAGTGACACGGGAGCTATTTCTAAGGATGGGTGACTACATCCAGGAGCAGAGGAGGTGGCGCCTTGAAGGTAACCAAACAAGGGCTTGGTGGTGAGGAGAATTTGTTATGTACAGAGAGGCCTGGTAGGGAAACCTGGAAACAAGGAAGTAGGGAATTGCTTGAATGTGTTCAGGACACAGAAAGAGAGATTTAAAAGTCAGACCTGCAAGTCTGAAAGCTATAATGCAGCATATCCCATGGGGATATTACATGACTGTATCACTGGCAGGCGTAAGCATCATCCATCATTATGTCCAAACTACCATGTTGCAAAATCACATTACTGAACACAGTTGTCCAGGCAGTGATTTGTGACTCCCAAACAGTCCTGGAAATGGCAAGATCTCTAGAAGTATCTTGTTTAATTGATTCATTTAATTAAATAGTATTTTCATATTTACTTCCAGTAGTTTCGCTAGCATGTTTTAATTATATATAATATATAATTATATATATAATTTATTATATATAATAAAAGGTTTCATTTATTTTTCTTTTTATAGCATGCTTTTTGGTCGTGATTACCTCCTCTATTAACCCTTTCTCCCTCTGCATCCCTGTCTTAGTCAATGTTCTATTGTTGTGAAGAGACACCATGACCATAGCAACTCTTAGAAAGGAAAGGGTTTAATTGGGGGTTAGCTTACAGTTTACAGAAGTTCATGTATTATCAGCATGGTGGGACATGGTGGCATGCAGGCAGACATGGTGCTGGAGAAGGAGCTGAGAGATCTACATCCAGATTTGCAAACATCAGGAAGAGAGTCCTCAGCCTGGACTGGGCTTTTGAAACCTCAAATCCTACCTCCAGCAAGGCCACACCTACTAATCCTTTGAAATAGTGCCACTCCCTAAGTGTTTAAATATATGAGCCTATGGCGCCATTTTTATTCAAACCACCACCATCCTCAATAGCTCCCCTTTCACTTCCTTCCTCTATTTCCCCTACTCCCATGTAAAACATACAATACTTGATTTGGTGAGACTGGCTCATTGGCTTGCCAAGATGATCTCTATTTTCACAACCAGTCTCTGGGCTATTGCGGCAGGAATCCAGAGTGTTAGCTGTTGCTGCTGTGGAATAATTGGCTTGGCCCAGGACATGTAGGGAGAAAACGAAATCCCAAAAGAGGCAGAGCATCAAGGAAGAGCAAGGGGTCAGATCCCAGAGGATAAGCTCGGTTACCATCTTAACGCCTTGCCTGATCACATTTCTAACTAAGTTATTGCCTAAACCGACAAGGATTCGTAGCAAGGAGCAAGCCCATCAAAACAGAATTCCCCAAGGATGCCAAATGATTTTGTGTTGTCTTTACGCTGTTATTAATAACATGGATATTTTGATGAAGCATAAGTCCTATGTTATGAACATTTGTGCCCTGCCTCTAGCCTATCCACAGCTTTAAACCTGACTTCCAAAAGGATGGTAGTGGGCCCTGCATTTTTGGAAACTGGTTAGGTCATGAAGGATTAGAGCTTTATAAACAGGCTTTCAGAGGTCCACCTATTTTTTCTATCATCTTAAGAAAGGCACAGGGAGAAGACATCACTTCTAGGAACTAAAAAGTGTCCCTTCAGGACATGAAATAAGTCAAGACCAAGTCTCCAGAGCCATGAGAAAGAAATTTCTGTAATTTATAGAGTCCTTCCCAACTAGTTTTGTTAAGGCAACCATAAAAGTCCTAAGACAGGAGGGAACATGCACCTTCTAACCCTGTGTAATTTTAACCCTTCTTACTGATGCGGCTGGAAAAGCTACTCACTGGGATAAATGAATTGGTTTTCTTATTAAGAAGAAAAACGGAAGGGATTTCTTTTAGAATGGAAAACAGTGATATCTCCCTGCATGTGAAATTCTCCCATGAGAGATCTGAGGTGCACAATCTTGCTGCCCCCTTCTGGTTATTTCCCAGTATTCAATGAAACCTCTCGTTCTAAGGTATTGAAAGGTTATAATACTCACTGTCAAATCCAACTCCAAAAAAACAAAACCCATACGTGTGTGTGTGTGTGTGTGTGTGTGTGTGTGTGTGTGTGTGTAATAATAAGAAACAGAGGCTACCAATTTCTCCAGGGAGGATACCTGGGAAGGACAGGGAGGAAGAAAGGGAAGGAGGAAGTGGTATGATTCTATTTCAGTTAAGAATATATTTTAAGTGACCCCAGGTTGGCTGAAGGCATCCGCAGTCCACCTGGGTCCTCATAGCTTATGTTGGCTGAAGATATCCACAGGCCTTCTGGGCAGGTTGGTGCCGTAGGATGAGTGAATGTGTGGTGAAGAAACAAAAAAGAGAAGGCAGAATGGTTCATGTGCTGTGGAAAGAGGCAGAGCTGAAGAAGAAGCGAGGAACAGGCTGATATCGGTGGCCTGCTTGCCACCCAGGGCCAAGGTGACATCTGGGCCAGGCTTCTGCCAAGGGCCATGTCTGGGACTGTGGTCCTACCCCAGCAGAGGTCTGTGTTGACATTCATGGCCCATGTTGTTATCAAAGATGTACTACATTTGTTTATGTTGTGGAATATTGCTTTTATTATGTAATGGTATGTTACATTAGTTTGTGTTGTAGAATATTACTTTAATTATGCAAAGGTATGTTACATTTGTTTATGCTGCATTTGTTTAACTATGTAAAGATGTGTTGCTGTTTCACCTTCCCTACCTAAGGTACCTGATTGGTCTAATAAAAACCTGCAGGGCCAATAGCTAAGCAGTAGAGTGGTAAGTGGGCCTGGTGGGCAGAGAAAATAAGTAGAAGAAGAAATCTAGGCTCAAAAGAGAGTTGGGGGGGAGCAGCCTGGGACCAGAAATCAGACAGCTGTCAACCAGACATGGAGGAAACAGGAAAGTAAGATACACGGAATGAAAGAAAGAAAAAAAGAAAAAAAACGAGGCAAAACAGATAAAGAGAAAGAGATTAAAACAAGAGCTAAGCTAAGGTTGGGGAATTAATAACTAAAAATAAGTCTCTGTATAATATTTTAGGAGCTGGTTGATGGCCCGAAAGAAAGCCTGCTATCATACTCTATGTAGATTTAGAAAGCAGTCACTAATGTTTGAATGAAAGAGCAGGATTCAGGTCACAGGCACTCAGGGGAAATCTGAGTTGCACCATCTATGCTGCTCATTGAAGCATTTCTTGTTTGTCTTCAAGACAAGGTCTCACTGTTTAGAACAGGTGGGCCTAGAAGTTGCCCCTCCTCCTGCCTTAGCCTTTCAGAGTTCTGGCATTACAGGTGTGCCCATCATACCCAGTTCCTAGCTTTTTTTTTTTCTTTTAAGGATCCAGTGTTTCTTGGTTGGCCCTTCTTAATGCATCTTAAGAAACTGGGTTCTATCCTTAGTTTAATGATCTATCATTTTGAACCTAGCATTTAGATTTTATTTGATTGTAAGCCCAAGAAAATGTTTTAGTAGCACAGTGTGCTTGATTTATTTACAACATATTTATTTTAAATATGCCAGTTTCTCCAATGCCTTTAAAAAAACATAATTCTTTATTGATTCTTTGGAAATTTCACATAATGAGCTCCAATCTCATTCACTTCCCAGTCCCTCCATATTCACCCTTTACTCCTGAAGTATGCCCCCCAAAATTAATTAAAAACAAACAAACAAAAAAACAAACCTACCTCACTCTTCCATCTTTTTAACATCTCCACCTTTATCTTAGCAGCATAAGGAATTGCAGTGTATCACACAGTAGAACCTTTTGTCCAATCAGCCACACCCACAAAATGTCCACAGCAATGAGTCCCTGACCTGGTTCAAGGCCTCTGACCTCTGGCCTCTAGCCCACCATCATCACTGGACCCTCACTGAAACTCCTCTTGGATAGCCTGTTTTCACCCAGGGTCATGGAGATCCTGTGGCTATCATTCCTGTGATCAGTAGCTTCATGTACTCCATCCAAGAGGTCATAGGTGAGGCAGCTGTGAGGGTGGGCCAACCTAAAGCCTAGGATGTGTGTCTGGGTGGCAGCTGGTGAGTCCAAGATACTGGGACGATCCCCTCAGGCAAGGGACAGCCAGCTCAACTAGGCTCATGCCATTGGGGCCTGCTTTCCTTCACCTGTGGTGAGGGTTAGGGCCATCCCTCCCGAATATGGGGGTCAGCTCTCCCTGGAGGGGGAAGCACCAGCTCTCCTCCTGCAGTGTCCAGAGAGGAGAATCAGTTATCTTGGGGCTAGTGAGGGACTGAGCTGACTCAGCACAGCCCTCAGATTTCAACACGCATGGCTCCTGTTACACAGGGTGTAACAGGAGCCATGGACATCAGCCCAGATCCTGATGCTGTTGAGCCACAGACCCAGACACGACCCATAGCAGAACCCAGGCCTAGCCCTGTGTGGCTGCACAGGCCACTTGGATGGCATGGCCCACATGGCAGCAACATGGCCCCAGGTGGCGACCCAGACCCCTGATGTTGGCATTGCCTTACATGGTATCAGGGGCCACATACATCGACACAGACCTTGGTTATGGTAGGATCAGAGACACAGATATGGCCCTCAGCAGCAGCCCTAGTTCAGTTGACACCATGGCCCCAGTGGCAGCATGGCCCTTAGATACCAACATGGCCACAGGATGTGGCCTAGACTCCAGACATCCATGTGGCTTTTGGTGGCACCACGGACCATAGACATGACAGGCTTCAACTCTGGTAGGCCCACGGACACAGATATGGTCCCTGGCAGCAGCTGGGGCTCAGATGTCACCATAGCCTCAGGGAGCAGTGTGAGCTACTCAGATTGGCATGCCCCATGGCAGTGTGCCCCTTGATCACCAACATGGCCCCAGGTGGCAGTCCAGACCCCTGGTGTCAGCAAGACCTTCAATGGTACCAGGAGCCACAGACATCAGCTCAGACCCTGGCTATGATGGGGCCGCAGATCCAGACATGGCCCTTGGCAATAGCCCTGACATAGACAACACCATGGCCCCAGGTGGTAGCACACACCACTCTGATTGGTATGATTCTATTGGTAGTGTGGCCCTCAGACACCAGCATGGTCCCAGGTGGAGACCCAGACCCCTGGCATTGGCATAGCCTTTGATGGTGTCAGGAGCCACAAGCATTGACGCAGACCCTCTCAGTTTTCTCATTGGGTTAGTAGGGTTTTTAATTCCATTTTCATCTCAACTGTAGTCCTCTTCAATATTTATTTCTCTTACTGAATACTGTTTTCTTTCTTTCTTACTTTATTTTTTTCTTTTTGGTTTTCTGAGACAGGGT
>LOEQ01000407.1:60647-71593 GCA_001685075.1 Bramus lutescens | reverse complement strand
ATGTCTGGCTGCTGATGTTTTCATCCTTCTAGCAATTAAAGATGCAGACCGGCTTCTCAGTAGGCCAAGATGACATCGAACTGGTAAAGGATAATTAGGCGTTGCTTTCCAACGGTCTGTTCGCCCATGACTGAAGTTGACACCATACTGACCCTTAGAGCAGTCATTCTATACCCTAGGAGCCTATTAAAAGCCCTCTGTCCATAACAATCACTTGAATTGCCTTCCTTGTATAAAATGTTGCCAAAGAAGATATTTCCCAACATACTTCTGTGCCAGTGTGTTTATTAAAGACCCTCCTGGGGATCAGTGGCTGCTGGGGGACTGATCACAAAGCTGGCTCTGACAAACTATGAAATGTCAGCCCCATACTGAAGTGCTGCTGAACATCTCCCATCCTGGTAAACATGTCTCCTCCTCCACAGAGAGTCTATTTATACACAGTCGCCTCATAGGACCTGAGATGACAGCAATTTACCCTCCTAGAAGCTAATTTTTGCCACTATCTCTCTTTTTACAACTCAAGTCCCTGCTTCCGTGAATTGCAACTGAACACCCATTCAGCTAATTTTCTTTCCTCGCATCCGTTGAGTCCTTGACTTAAAACAAGTGAACAACCTGGCCAGGTCAAGAAACCCAACCCCTCTCCACCAACCAGAGCACGCCCTCTTACCCTGCATTGCCCTCAAGCTGAAGACCAAAGAGGGAGAGGAGAGCTCAGTCTGCTCCAGGCGAGGGCGCAGGCTCAACCCTTTTCCTCCAGTGGGATGGCAAAGGGCTATTCTAAAAATTACTGCCACTAGGGTTTGTCGGGCGGCTGCTGGTGACTCCTCACTGGGTTTTCCTTCTCCCGCCCTCCCTTTCTCTCCACAGATCTCTTCCTCCCCAAGGGAGGCTGCTGTTAAACCTTCATCACTACCAGCGGGGCTCTCACTTCATACGGGAGAGAGAAGCTGGAATTGCACTGCCAGCTCGTGCCTTCAGGATCCTAGGGTGTGTATGGCTGTGTGGGTGGGAGACGGTGTCGGAGTGTTGGTGGCAATAGAGCTACTTTCCTGAGGGGATCTCCAGCTGGGTGACACAGGTCATGTCCCTTGATCTCAAGTTGGGAGGCAAAAAACTTTGTCCTGGAATTTGAGAAATGCTGTAACCAAGGAAAAGGACACAGTAACTGATATGCATGAGTGATACCCTATAAAAGTAAAATTACGTGTGTTTTGTCATGGTAGTTTTAATTCTCTAAATCGTATACGTTTTTCTCCCACTATTTTGTAAAGAAAATTCTTAGGGTTTGCTCAGGAAACTTAGAATTCCATCTTTAATGTTATTAGCAACCACTTTGACAGGTGGTTTAGTTAATAAATAGTTCAGGAGAGATACAGTTTTATCAATTTAAACTNTCATGTCCCTTGATCTCAAGTTGGGAGGCAAAAAACTTTGTCCTGGAATTTGAGTAATGCTGTAACCAAGGAAAAGGACACAGTAACTGATATGTATGAGTGATACCCTATAAAAGTAAAATTACATGTGTTTTATCATGGTAGTTTTAATTCTCTAAATCGTATACGTTTTTCTCCCACTATTTTGTGAAGAAAATTCTTAGGGTTTGCTCAGGAAACTTAGAATTCCACCTTTAATGTTATTAGCAACCACTTTGACCGGTGGTTTAGTTAATAAATAGTTCAGGAGAGATACAGTTTTATCAATTTAAACTGAATTAGTAGTGCAGAACTCAAAGGAGCTCTTTGACTCCCCCAAATACAACTTTTTGACAAACTCGAATCCCCACCCCCTGTAAATACCCTATATTTGTTATTTGACCAAAAATAAACGTAGAGTTTTGTTCTAAATGTGCATTTATGGTTATCACGGTCTATGTTTCACTTTTACAAATCATTTCGGTGATGGAATGGCAAAGTGGAATCCCCGTTCAGAAAAGCTTCACTAAAAATGGACAGCATGCGCCAAGTCCATTTCTATTCTGGGAGGTAGAGCTGATGAGCCCCAACAGATGCAGCCATTGGAATGCAGTAGGGACAGCGGGNAAAAGCTTCACTAAAAATGGACAGCATGCGCCAAGTCCATTTCTATTCTGGGAGTTAGAGCTGATGAGCCCCAACAGATGCAGCCACTGGAATGCAGTAGGGACAGCGGGCAGGCACAGCTGACTCTCACCCTTAGCCAGGAGTCTGGTGGGATCCCACTCCTGGTGCGGGACAGTGACAGTGACTTCAGCACGCGTGCGCTCACAGTGTGGTGGGAAGAACACTCTCACACGTGAAGTGACCAATCTTCAAGTGGCTTTCTCCAGAAATCGGCTTGAGAACAGGAATGATTTTTATTTAAAGTCAATACTTTTGTACAACTTGCCCACTTACAGGTGAGGGGCGGTTATGTTTCTGTTTCTTGGCAACATTATTCCAGTGGTTGTAGGCGTGTTTTGGCTTACAGATTTTTTTCAGGAACTTTATGGAAAACAAAAAACAAACAAACAAAAAACCTCTGAGTTGTTTTACAGAAAAGTAACATGAGGACATCTGTGTTATGGGTTTCAGAACAGCTTTCAGGGTTCATGGCTCCATCTGGAACCAAACCCAGAGTGGAACTGCCAGATAAAATACAGGGTATCCTATTAAACATGAACTTCCTTATAAACTACAAATACAAAACAGCTTTTAATATAAGTGTGTTTGAAGTACACACTTGTATGTATGTTATATACATACATACAAATATATACACATATATTTTTCCTGGTTTATCTAAAATCCTAACTACACATCTGTATTTTATTTGTTGACTCTGACAGCTCAGAACTAGTTGAGTAGATCCTGTCTACAGAATCTTATCTCCATTGGCTTATCTCTCTCTGAGAAAAAGTTAATTTTAGGGATCCAAACAGCTGTTTGAGAGGAAGTGGCTTAAATCCTGGCACCTCTAACAGAAAATGCCAGCTATGCAGTAACTGTAAGGTTTCAGAACTAAAATCTTCAATTTGACAAGAGGTTAAATAAACTAAAACCATAAAGGTTGCATGTTTCGTGCAAATGAAACCTTACAAATGGTTAGAGCAAAGTTGATACAAAACTCAGGTCCAGTTCTGTGATAAGCAAAGAAATTTGAGTCTTTAAGACTCCGTTGGGGAGAAAGAATTAGAAACTTGACTTCTAACTCCCTTGCAAACATAAAATACAGAGAAGAAAGGCCTTCTTATTAAAGTTTTCCAGGCCTGATGGTACACGCCTTTAATCCCAGCACTTGGAAGGAGACAGGTGGATCTCTGTGACTTTGAGGCCAACCTGATCTCTAGAAAAAGGCCTCAAAAATAATTTTTTCCAACAAAATCAATACCAATAATTTGGGATTCTGTATCTTGAATACAGAGACTAGAATAGTAGTTAACTCTGTGTTTAGAGTCTCAATGTCATAGTCACTAAGTGCAGCTCTTAATTTAAACAGATGACCTCTAATATATATATATATGGTTTTTCAAGACAGGGTTTCTCTGTACCTTTGGAGACTGTTCTGGAACTAGCTCTTGTAGACCAGGCTGGCCTNNNGAGATCCACCTGCCTCTGCCTCCCAAGTGACGGGACTAAAGGTGTGTGCCACCCTCGCCTGGCTTGACACTATATTTTTAAGAAAGTGGGGACTTCATGTTCAGTCTGACCCTCACAAAGAAGTACTTAGTCATTTAATCAATGAATTCACAGAAGCCCTTCTTTGTGCTTACATTTTTAACTGCCCCAACCTCCTGAAGTTTTTTTTTTAACTAACCTTTAGCAGGAAAAAGAAACCCACAGAGTTTGTGTCTTCAAAAACTTTATTTTGGACTCAAAAGCACTTTAATCTTGATAATTAGGGCTGGGAAGAACTTTTTCACAGTCTCCATATATACAATTTCATTTTACAAACCATGGGTATTCCTCCCTCAATCTCAATTTTTTTCATGCTGGAAAAAGCTAGCTTTTCATCTTCTACAGGCTTTAACTGACCTTGGATTAAAGGGAAGCAAAATAGAGAAGACAGGTGTTGTGTGTATTTGAATTTTTGTTCCAACACACATTGCATGTGACTTGTGTGACTGTGGGCAGTTTNAAAAGTATATATAAAGTATATTAAAGTATATAATAAATTAAATTATATGAAGTAGGTAACCAGGACTCTAGCATACTGAAAGCCCTGTTTTCTGAGTAAATCTTAGGTATATAATACTACTTAGGGAAAGATGGAGGTATCCATTTATGCTTAATATGTGTAGATGCGTACTTGGTTATTTATATTTTTAATTGATAATGTACTTAAATTTGACAGGTACAAAGGATGATGGAAAATATGATTTGCACAAACCTGCCTAGCTGCTAATCAGGTCTAGAATACATTATGCTATCATTGTGGAAACTGACTAGGAGGCAAGAGCCATGGTGGGCAGTGAGGACGGGCCTGGAGAGAGAATAGTGTCTGTTACCATTCTCCCCAGTTCCGGTGTGAACCCTTCCTAGAGGGAGGGAGCAAGGAGGAGAAGAGGCAGTGGCACCCATCATCAGGGTTATTATTAATAGTTATTATACCTAGGTACCCTCCGAGGGATGAAGGTAGAGCTTTGGCAGGCTCCAGTAGGACCGGAAGTCTCCTTTAACCCTATGCACCCGGTGCAAAGTCTCTTCTTTGACCAGAGAAGGAAGCCGCAGAAAGGGATTGGCCGTGCCTTCAGATGTGCTCATCCTGTTTTGGCAACCTCAGCTGCTGCGGATGACCTGCTCTTTCCAGAAGGCCTATTATGGTAGGAAGAGTGTGAAAAGAGCAAGACCAATGGAAAGTTCTTCTCTATGAGCATACAGGTGTCAGCTCATCAGACCCCCATTGATGAGAACAGCTCAAGCATGTGATTCAGGGAAATGGGGAAAGAGCCTTGAAGCTCCTCTCTGGGGAAGGAGCTCCTGGAGCACAGGGCTCACTCGCTCTGCTCTGCCATCTGAGTAGAAGCCTCAGTGAATGGAAAGCATGGTGATTTCCTGGCCTCCAAGTTTAGGCACTCAAAGTGGCCAGCCACAAAGCATGAGCTTAGCTTATAGGGGGGAGAGCTGTAAAAACCAGTTAAATCTTCATTCATCTTTCAGCTCATGTATAAGTTGAATTAAAAAGAATAGAATGTTTTCAAATTTTATTCCTCAGAGTGTAGGCACATTCTAGATTATGGCAGGCAAATGACTAAATTAAAATAGGCTGAGTTGTTCAGCTTTCAATATATATGTATATTATATATGTGTACATATATATCCCTATGTTGCCTCTTTATAACTGCTTCTTTTAAAAAAATTATTAGTTCTTTGAAAATTTCATTTTGATCATATTCATGGCCAAAACCCCATTAACCAACTCCTCCCAGATCCTCCCTCCCCCACTTCCCACCTAACGTTTTTTTTTTAAGAATTGTGTCTGACTTAGACAAACTTTATTTAAATATAAATCAATATTTCATTTTTTAATTTTTAAAATTTATTCTTTTTAAATTCTTTTTTATTGTTACTATTTTTATTGAGATCTACATTTTTCTCTCCTCCCCTCCCTACCCCTCCCCTCTCCTTCAACCCTTTCCCAAGGTCCCCAAGCTCCCAATTTACTCAGGAGATCTTGTCTTTTTCTACTTCCTATATAGATTAGATATATAAATGTCTCTCTTAGGGTCCTCATTGTTGTCTAATTCTCTGGATTGTGATTTGTGGGCTTTTTTTTTTTGCTTTATGATAAATTAACATTTTAAAAGGGACAAATTCCCAAACAAGAGAATGAAAATAGCAGGAATATAAAAGGATTCTAACTTTAACAGGTCTAAAACTTCTGAAATAACAGTATCAACTGATTCCTCGATTTGTATTTTGTTGATCTTATTCATATCCTTATTCTGGACTTCATAGTTTCTTTTAAGAGTTTTAATTATGGGTGTCATGATCAGAGTTTATCCCTTAAATAGCCTAATGGTAAATAGCATCTATATTAATAATTATACATGCTATGCATGCTAAACATTCACTAGGAAAATACTTTTTAATGAAACTAGTACTATTTCAAGTACTCTATGCACCATTAGCACATAAGAAATTCACAAGGCACTATATAGTCAGTATGTAACACAGCATAGTGTGCTTATAGAATGTTGTCTTTATCTTATTGATCTATAATTTATTTATTTTATCATGAATTATATTTAATAATTTATTTGAGTTATATCTAGGTTTTATTGGCAAAATTATCAATTTCAAGACAAATGTTTTGAGAAAGTTTCAATTTCATTCTAGTAAGCAATTCTCAGGATAGTAATTCTTAGGTTATAATACAATCCAGTAAACCCATAGAGACTAGATGGCATTATGAAACTCAAGAAACCAATATCCCTGGTGCTCAGTGTGATCTAGAAGAAACAATGAAGCTGCACTGTCCCTACAATTATCACTTGGCTCTTCGGCCATAACATTCTTGCCCTTTTTTTCCTTGCTTTTTTTTAATCCTTTTTTCTTTTTGAGAACTTCTTAATGAAATTCTTACCACATCTACTTTACTCCCACCTTTCCCTCTCCTCCCTTAAATTCCTTCTGTGTCCCCCATCCCAAATTTATCTCTTCTTAATCATTGTGTGTGTGTGTGTATGTATACATACATATGCATACATGCATATACAACCTACTGAGTCTGTTTAGCTTTGATCATGTGCACATGTGTCCAGGGACACAGCAGCCTGTGTGGGGGTTTATCCCTGGAGGCAACCCTCAGTAGCTTTTGACTACCCATAGCTCTTCATATAGTTGTTGGACCATGTGGTGTTTCCTGTCTGAACTGGCAGGTCAACTAGCAGTATCATTTTACTAGTTTTGTTCAGGGAGCCATATTGTTGAGAGCTCATGGATGCATTTTCCCTGTCCTGTCTAAGGGACATCATCTAGCAATAGGCATCTTGGGCTTCTGGTTGTTCCAATCTTTCTGCCCCCCCTTTCAAGATTTCCCATGAGCCTTAGGTGCGGGAGTTGTGCCGTAGATATATTGGTCAGAATTGGGCACACCATGCTCACTTCTTCTCTGCACTTTGCCTGGCTGTGAATCTCTATAGTAGTTTCCAGCTGCTGGAAAAAGAAGCTTCTTTGTTGAGGGGTGAGAATCATGATTAGCTGGGAGTATAAAGATTGGTGTTTAGAAAATAGGAATACATTGGTTTGGAAACTTGGGAGGAGTAGGCTCTCCTCTTGTGTCTGACCTCTCATGCCAAGGGTAGGTTTATAGTACCAGACATGAGCTCCCTTCTGTTGAGCAGGCCTTACTTCTGATTAGACATCTGCTGGTCACTCCCATGATAAAAGCGCCACTATTTCACCATTTGGGGTATCTTTCTGGTCTAGTCATCGTTGGCGGCCCAAAGGCTTTATAACTGGGTAGGGCTACTGAGTGCTCCTACCTTGGCATCTTGAGTAGCACCTTCTGGTACTGTGAGAGCCAGCCCTCCAGATGAAGCTTGCAGGTCAGTTCTAGGTCCATCCCTCCAGATCTTGGGTCCAAAGTGCATGGTGTCTTCAACAACAGGCCCATACCTTCAAATTTCGGAAGCTATCCAAGAGCAACAGCGATAGTTTGTATTGTTTTGGGGGTTCTCCTGGATTCTGCTATCAACAACTATAGAGGAGAGTTCTCTTGCTTGGTACTAGAATTTGTGTTAGATCATCTGTGGCTCTTTGGGGGATGGATTAACAATCCAAGCCATGTAACTTCTTTAAACTATGTAGCTATATGTAATTTTAGGTAAACATAACATAGTATGCTTCCTTGTGTCTTTTCAAACTTTCTTCGTGTTCTTTATTACCCTCCTCTCTCTATATACCGCCCTCTTTCCCCAACCCTAGTTAAAGCCTCCCCACCATTTTCCCCATTGCTCCCCTATGTCTCACCATTCCCCACTCTAAAGTTACCCCTTGGTTCCTTCTCACTTACCTGGTGTCTGCAGTTACTCTAAATTGAATATTCACATCTTATGATCTAGGGCTTAAAATGATCCATGAGAGAGCCTGCAAACTTCAAGTTTCTGAGTCTGGTTTACCTCATCCAGTATATTTTCTAGTTCTATCCATTTAATTGCAAATCTCATGGTTTCACTTTTTTTCTTTACAACTGAATAATAGTCCACTGTGAATGTATCACATTTTCATTATCCATTAATCAACTGAAGACTGTTTAGGCTGTTTCCATTTCCTAGCGGTTGTGACATCAGTGAACACCACTGAGCAAGTAGCTATGGAATATGACATTGAGTCCTTCAAGCATACGCCAAGGACTGGTATCTTAGTCATTTTTCTATTGCCATGATAAAATATCATACCAAGGCAACTAATATAAGAAAATATTTAATTTGGGGGGGGGCTCATGGTTCCAGAGAGTTAGAGTCCATAACTATCATGCTGGGGAGTATGGCAGAAGGCAGGCATGATCCTAGATAGGCATGAGATCTTACATGTTGAAACAGAGAGAGAGAGAGAGAGAGAGAGAGAGAGAGAGAGAACTGTGAATGGCATGGCCTTTTTGAAACCTCAACGCCCACCCCCAGCAACAAATCTCCAACAAAGACACATCTCTTAAGCCTTCCCAAATAGTTCTGCCAACTGGAACCAAGCATTATAATGCATGAGCTTAGGAAGGCCATAAAATCAAACCACCACAAGTGGTAGATCTAGTGTTAGGTTTCCGAGCACTCACCGTACTGATTTCCTGAGTGGCCACGCCAGTTTGCAATGCCACCAAAGTGAATGAGTGCTCCCCTTTTCCCAGCTCCTCACCATCATTTGTCGTCAGTTGTTTTCTTGGGCTTATCTATTCTGATTGGAGTAAAATGAGATCTGAAAGTTATTTTAATTTGCATTTCTCTAATTGCTAAAGATGATAAACACTTTCTGAGATATTTGCTAGCCATTTTTATTTATTCTTTTGAGGACTCTCTGTTAAGATCCATAGCTCATTTTTAATTGGTCTTTTGTCTTTTTAACTCTTTTATTTCTGAGGGTTTTTTTTTAATATATATTCTGAATGTTAATCCTGTCAGATGCACAGTGGGCAAAGATTCTTTCCCACTCTGTTGGCTTCCTTTTTATTCAATTGATTGTTTTCTTTGCTGTACAAAATATTTTTCATTTTATGAAGTTCCATTGGTAAGATGTTGACCATGATTCCTGTGCCAGTGGAGGCCAGTTCAGAAAGACCTTCCCTATGCATGTACCTTGTACAACTCTGCCTATGCTTCTTTGTTTGTTTGTTTGTTTGTTTGTAGTTTCAGCATTTCAGGTTTCACATTGAGATCTTTGATCTATTGGAAGCTAATTTTTATGAAGGGAAGTAGGCTCAACTCTAATTTTACTCTCCTCCATGTTGACATTCAGTTTTCCCAGCACCATTTGTTGCAAATGCTTTTTTTTCTCTAGTGTAAGGTGTTGGCATCTTAGTCAAGCATTGTATGCTTGTAGTTCGTGCATTCATGTTTTGATTTTCCATTTTGTCCCATTGTTCTCACATCTGTCTTTGTGCCAGTCCCATACTGATTTTATCGCAATATCTCTATAGCATACCTTGAAATTTGGAGCACCAATCCTTCTGGGGGCTGTTCTTTTTGCTTAGGATCATTATCCAGGGTCTTTTGTGATTCCATATGACTTTTAGGAGGTTTGTTAAAAAATTTATGTGAAGAACAATGTAGGCATTTTGATTGAGATTGCATTGTGTCTATAAATTGCTTTTGGTAGAGTGGTTGTTTTCATACTATTAATCCTATCAATCCATGACAATGAGATATTTTTATTTTCTAGCGTATTTCTCAATCGTCTTCTTCCGAGATTTAAATTTTTCACTGAGGAGGTCTTTCACCTCTTGGGTTAGGTTTACTCCTAGATATTTTACTTTCTTTGAGGCTACTGTGAATGGGAGTGTGGCCATGACCTCTTCCTCAGCATGTTTGATTTTGGTATATAGAAAAGATATTAGTTTTATAAGTATATTTTATGTACTCTGTTACTTTGCTGGATTGTTGACTATTTCTAGAAGGTTTATAGTGGAATGCTTTGTATTTCTTATATACATTATAATATATCATCTACAGATAACAATGACCTCACTTCTTCCTTTCCTATTTGGACCCCTTTTATCTCCTTCTCTTGCCTAGCTAGTGTTTTAGCACTATATTGAAAAAGAGTGAGTGACAGTGGACAACCCTGTCTCATCCTAACTTTGATTGAACTGCTTCAAGCTCTTCTCCATTTATGGTGGTGTTGGCTGTGGGTTTGTGATATTCCTCTACTATGTTAGGTTTTGTTCCCTCCAGTTCTACTCTCTCTAGGGCTTCTATTATGAAGGTTTGTTGGATTTTCTCAAAGGCTTTTTTTTTTTCTGCATCTACTGAATCCTGTGAATTTTTCTCTAAAACTATTTATATGATTTATTACATTTATAAACTTATGTATATTGAACAATCCCTACATTTCAGGGATAAAGCCAACTTGATTAGGTGGACAAACTTTTCACAAGTGCCTGTATTCAGTTTGCAAGACTTTCACTGAGGATTTTTACATCTATTTTCAACAGGGATATTGGCTTGTAGTTTTCTTTGCTTGTGTCTTTACCGGGTTATGGTATTAGAGCAATGCTGACATTGTTATTTTTAAAGTTCTTTCTTTCCTATATTTTAGTGGTATGTGTTAATTTATTTTTTCCTTATTTATTTATTTTTTTAAAAAGAAAACAAACTATCATTTTTATTATACATACCTATCCAAGTTCCCATTCTCCCCCCTCCTCTCATTCTCTCCACCTATCCCCTCATCCCACCCCCATCCACTCCTCAGAGAGGATAAAGCACATTGCTTTGCGGAAGGTCCAAGGCCCTCCCTACTATATCTAGGCTGAGCAACGTATCCATCCAA
>LOEQ01000407.1:36987-47752 GCA_001685075.1 Bramus lutescens | reverse complement strand
GGGGTTCTCCATCTGCCGCAGCTGGTACAGTACCTGTAGATAGTACAGTGGGGGGTTTCTCCATCTGACGCAGCTGGTACAGTAGGCTGTAAAGCCCAGGAAGCTGCTTTCTAGAGCTAAACTGCAGGCCTGGTACAGCAGGGTAAATTGCAATCACCTTTTAACTTCTCTGTGCTGTTAATCTGAAGACTCGGAAAACATATAGCCGGCCTACCAGGCCCTGGGTGCATTGAGGCTGATGGAGTATGGTCCATGAAGATCGGTGGACATTCAGGAACCTGAATGCCCTGTGCTGCCCTTAAGACTCAAACATACACTAAATGTTCTGTGTCACCTTCAGGGTCTTTAACTCGTCTCAGAATTGCTGCTCCTGGGACACACAGTCAAGCTGCAAACTTGATGTTGTTTTGTTGTGGTTTGTGCTTACCTCTGTCCAGTTACAGCCCCAAGTTAGGACCCAAACATGAACTTCTGTTTAGTTTACTCAAAGAAAATAAATGGCCTGTGATTTTTTTTAATGCCTGAGTTCTCTGATTAAATTCATGCTCAGCTTATCAGAAAATAGCATGTTACCCAGCAACCAAAGCAATCAACCTCAAGCTGCCTTTCTCTAAATGGGCCAGAGACCTGATAAGAACATCTCCAGGAAGCCAGATCTTAAGAGTGTGTCCATCTTCTCAGGGCTCCAGGGCCAAGCTGTAATCTCTAAGTCACGAGTTAATTTCAGCACGTTGGGTGCATTTTATTTTCATTTCCTGTTGCAAAAGGTGGTCACAAATAGAAGGTCCATGTTGGGCAGTTCAATGTGGTTCTCTAGAATGAGTGGATGGTGGGGACTGAGGAAGCGTCGTAGCTGAGGTAATAAGGAAGTGAATCCTGAAAGGTTCTATGCTTTAAGACAGGGTGATAATTATATGATATGTGCCTTACAACATATATGTAAATAGAAATTAGGTGGAAATAGGAAGTAGGTCTTCTCACTCAACCCCCATTAACCTGGCCAAGTGTCTTCAGAATTCAACTAAATCACTAAGTAAATGGCCTTAAATCAGTTCATGGCATTTATTTTCCCTTAGTTATTACAGAATGAACCTTTGTCATCTCTGAGTGAGTGCTGGACTCCTCCCTGCCCCAACACTGACTGTTCTTGGCACAAGGCAGCAATAAAAAGAATTCTTTTCATATCAATAACAATTATCCCAGTACTTTCCATTGTGAATCACTAGAGCAAAAGGATTAACAATTTACCCTATAGCATAGTATTTAACATTCCCTCTCAGAGAGTTCGACACAAAATATTTATCTTGGACACTCCTAAAAATGTTTGTTGTTGTTTAGTCAGCAAATTTTGGCAGAAATCTTGGTGGCTTAAGCCATTCTGGTTTTCTATAAAGAACAGCAAAGAAAACTGTGTGTGTTGTAATTTGTAACCTCCTCACTGTTAATAAAGCTGCATATAAAAGGAGTTTAATCAGTGCTCACCTGTGAGCAGTTGTGGGCCTATTTCTTTGATGATTGGATTGTGTGTGGGCTTTCTTGTTTGTTTTGTTTGTTTTGCTTTTTGAGACATGGTTTCTCTGTGTAACATCCCTGGCTGTCCTGGAACTCTCTCTGTAGACCAGGCTGGCCTCGAACTCACAGAGATCCACCTGCCTCTGCCCTCCCCCCATGTTCCAGGATTAAAGGCAGTGTTTTTTTTTGTTTTGTTTTTTAATTTAGTTGTTGTTACTATTCAGTGAAGCTAAACAGTAGCAGGAAAACAGGATCATCGCAAAGTGTTGCAGCAACTTGGAGGCTTGTCATCGAAGGCGGTGTAAACGGCGCCAGTGGCCAGACAGTAGCCAGCTGTTGTCACTCAGCCCTGATATTCACAAGTTCCATCAAGTGTGTCTTCTCATCCCATGTCTACCTGCTAACGCTGAGAATGATGGGGAGCAAAGATAACATCCATGATTGTCCAATTAAAACAAGCTGTGTTTGCTGTTTCCAGGACTGGCTAGCAGCTGTCTCACCCTTAGTCAGCGCCTGAGCAGCCCCTGCTAGCCTCTTGAGGTCCTTGTGTAGGAGAGATGAGGTGTTCAGAAGGGCAAGAGGGCTGGCTGTTATACCTTGTTAGAGAACTACAGTGAAGAGGAAGGAACAAGGGTCAGGATATGCATCGTGTGAATGGGATCCCGAGTTTAGTGTAGGTTGAAAAACACGTTCTGGCAGTTTACAACATATCTCAGAAACAGAAACTTGTTCTTAATTACAGATAGAAACCTTAGCTTGCAAAGACTTCACACGGGACAAATGGGAACTTATTCTCCACTGTCTTCACTGCAAACGGAAACCTTAAGCTGCAAGGTGTGTTGTTCCTGTTTTCCTCTCACATCCCCCTCTTGAGTTGCATCCTGAGTCAGATCCTTGACTCTGTAGTGGGCATCTGATTATCCTCATAGCCATCAACTTAATGGCACCCAGCCGAGAATTTATACATCTAATTAAGGCCAAGTGCCCCATCCTATTGTGGAACTATTTCAGCTAATGAATCTACCTGTTAATAGATCGGGGCCTGTTTGGTTTTAGCAGGTACCTTTCCTGGTGTGTCAATAGGCAGTATAGTTAGGCGTTTTGTCCCTCAAGACAGGGAGTATCCTTTAGATATAATATCCCAGCTTGTTGGGGGTAAGGGTGTGACATACTCTATAACTACTTCCTACTGAAACTAGGGCATCATTATCAGGGTCCAGGAAGACTGGAATGCCGGTCAAAGGCCAGGAGGGGATTTAGGCAATGGGGCATTCATCAGAAGCATCTGGCTAGCTGTCCAGCTGGAGGGATAGAGAGCAATCACATTGGCTAGACTGGTTCAAATCAGCTTTTGGTAAGTCCAGAGCTCACAGCCATTTGTCTATACTCCACAGCTGACTTTTGGATATGTCTGTCAGCCAAGTGGAAAACTGCTGAGACAGATATAGACTAGGGACAGAAGTTAAATTGTAGGAACTTAAAGGAAAACCTTACATTTGAAACTTTCAGGCCCATATCCCTGGTGGTTGTAGGAGGGGAAGAGTCCCAAGACCAGGAGAGAGATCACATCCTCAGTAAAAAGAAGGTGGGGGAAACTTAGGCTGTACTGACTTGGAGTCCATTTGATCTGTGAGAGGTGGATTCAAGTCTTACGACTCCCTCAGTTCCCTGAAGCCTTCATGAAGGTTTTAGTTTACAAAAAGAGATAAAAGTTTTAAATATATTAGCATTTTACCACTGTTTGCAATCTGTAGTAAAAAAAAAAAATCCACATTGTTGAAAACACCACTGACAGGTATCTGTAAGAAATCTCAGTATAACAATAGCGTGGAAGGGGGAAAGAAACCTGAAACCTTTCCCATTGTTCAGATACTGTGAATCATCTTCTTGTTCCCTCAGAACTTAACTAAGCTTTCCTATCTGCAGAGATTTATATACCTTAGACCGCTCTCTTAGACCTTCAGATCTTGTGTGGGTTAACACCTTTCTCTTTCTGTCTAACCATTTATCGGACACGCGAGTAGTTATTACTGAGAGCCATCATTACAAAGCAAGTTCTTTTAAATAAAGGAACAGCAAAATGTTCCATCTGAAACCTGTGTACTCTCTAATGTGAAGCCTGCTAGCAAGGCAAACCCATCTGCTTCTCTCAGAAGGAGAACTAGGAGCTCTAGAAAAGGCAAGGCCTGATCTACTTTACATAGGAAATGAATCAAGGAGGTGGGTGCAGCCCTGGGGAAAGGAGCTGCTTGCCTGCTGCTGTTAAACAGACAACACTACAGTTAGCCTAGCCATGTGTTACCAGAGATCTGAGAAGGATAAATTAGAGCAGAAAGTGTAATCCAAACGGCCTAAGTATCAATGAAAATGACAAGAGACTTACCGTTTTAAGTGCCCAAGCTTACTTACTGGGGCAAGATCACCTGATATGGCTGTGAGGAATGAAATCAGGTTGGTTGGGGGAGCCACAGCACCACTGAGGCTATGACAATTATGTTGAGATAAATCAGACTTTTTATACCTTTAACAGAAACAGAATATAATGGCAGTTACCAGGATCAATATAGTTGTAGTTGCCAGGATACACTGAAATTTCTGTAATTAATTTCATTAATACTTAGCAGGACTACAAGTATCGTTTTGAACACACAAAAGAATTTGATCCTTTATGAGGTAGCTGACCATTAACTTACATGTCTTATCTTTCACAGTTAACAATAAGTTAGTAGTTTTTATAAGAACACTATGATTTGTTGATGTTTAGCCACATTCACAGGTTGATTCAGGGGTAGGCTTTACGTTCTCATGACAACACTGATCTTCCACCCATTTCTAGATCAAGCAGGCTCCTTGATAAATCATGAGAGAAAAGATAATTGGACGGATGCACCTAAGACCTTACACAGCTTCTCTCCCTGAGCTGTCTGACAGCATTGCGATTCTGCCTTGATAGGGAGTCCTATCTTCAGAGGTGACTGAAGAGCTGAAAGCACAGGCTCTCTTTCACTATTATTTCCAGAAAAAAGAAAAATGTGAGGAGCACAAATTTTATGATTTTAGTAAGCTCTTTCTCTCCACCCCTCACTTACAGCCGACTTAAAGAATAATGCCAAGGACAAGAGTCAACAGCCCTTGCCTCTTAACCTGGCTTTGCTGCTTTGAGCCACAGTTAGGTCTTCACCAGAGAACCCACATTCGAGCTTTCTGCTTCCTTCCATCTAGGGTTATCTCCACTCTCAGTTAAAGGGGAAAGCTGAGGGAAAAAAAATCTGGTTTTGCTAGGTAGGATGTGGACATCATCTGTATGTAATCTGCTCAAATCGCTACCCATGGACCCTACCTAGAGGCAAGCGTGGTTAGAAAAGGTTTTATGTGGATGTAGCTAGAAAGTGTTTGCGCAAGTCTAGATCCCACAGACCACCAAGAAGCATCAACTGTTTGTAAAATGTCATCTTCACTGTTTCCAGCCTGGGCCTGAATTTCCCTCTCCGTCTACAATTTTGATATTATGCCTATCATAAGGTTTAGCACATATTGTATGCCTGTAACTTAATGCAACTCACTCCAGCCATATTAGGAATTCTCTATATCTAGCAGTCTGGGGAGAAGAGCATACATACAGAGGACTTAAAAGAGGACCCATGTACATCTATTCTTAGCTGCTGTGGTGAGGAGGCCAGGGGAATGAGGATAAGATAGCTGTGATCTGTCTCCCAAGTCCTGTTCCGTGGCCTCACCGATCTTTCTCGTTGAGCAGAGTTGTGAATTTGAGAGATGTTTTATGGCATCCCAGTTCTGCATGTGTGTGGCCAAGGAAACACTATATGCTAGATTGATTCTTTCCATTGTTTAGCAAATACTCAACACAGCCCCAGGCATCAATCTGAAAGCTAGAATCCTCTCATGAACAAGCAAGGTACTGCTTCCTCGGGGACAGTAAAGAGCTGGAACCTTCCAGGAGGTGGCTCTGTTGCCCAGAACACACTGATTAGATGGGGGAAAGTCAACTCTATGAAGAGCAATTAAATTAACAAGCACCTATTTTGGCAAGCTCTGTGCTTTCTAGGTCTCTCCCAGGGGAGAGAAAGGTAAATTCAACTCAATGTCTGCCCTCAGAGGGATCAGAATTAGTCAAGGGTTTCCAGCTGACTCCGTTCATTATTTCCCTACATCACACACCCTGTCATGCTGTCTCAGCTCCAAGGACTACATCATACTATAGACGATGATCTACATCATCTACACACTCATCGTGATGAGTATGATCATCAGGCTGACTCTGTGGCCCGTTTTCACATGAGTCTCTAAGAGGTAGAAGCAAGTGATCCAATGTGGTTGTTTTCTGGTTCTTTTCAGCACTCTTTGGCTTCAGCACTGTGCTTCTGGCGGTGACCACAGTTCTCCCCAGCTCCTGCCAGGGGACCACTTTCCTTGTCTCTAAGGCACTCACATCACCCATCATAGTTGACCACCATAGTATATTTTCTTGTTTTATACTCTGGCATCCTTTTAAGAATATGTGTCCTAAGAGAGGTCTTGTCTGCCTGACTCACTGTTACACTTCCTGTGTTTAGAACGTCTAGTGTTCAACAGAAGTCAGGTCGTTTGGGGCAAGGGAATGCGGGCAGAGGTAGAGTCATCATGACCTACTGCTCTTTGATTTCTATTCCAGTGTTACTCATTCATTTAATCCAATGTTTGCTGAGTGTCTACTACATGCAAAGCACCTCCCCTCACCCCAGGAATCACTAGAGGTTTGAACAATCAAGTCATCATCATGATAACTAAAACCTTATCCAAGTTGGCTGGAGGCCAAAGACTAAATTGCTTGAAAACATAGGTGAAAGGAGTGAGTCAACAAAATCCTTACTACTCATTTCTTTATTAAGCAATCTTACAAGACTGATATCTCTGTGACTATTTCCTCATTTTTTTAATTATAGCTTTCTCCCTTTGACTGCCAAATATTCTAAAACATGCTAGAACTAGTTTCTGTTTAGCGGGTGCTTACTCAGCGATCACTTTACATGCATTCATGTATATATGGATATACACATAACCATTTGATAGTATAATAGTGTGTGTGTGCATGTCTATTATTTATATGCATGAGGCATGTAATACATAGTCTTTCTGGTTCTACTACCCTAAAAGAGAGCTAAAACAGCTAGCAGGTAATGTTCATTGATTCTCATAGGTAGCCACATTTCTGATGACATAGAGAAGTCTGAGAAGTTTGAGTATACACAGACACCCATAGGCCATTTCTACCTCAAGTAAAGGACACAGAATGCCTCCTAAGAGAAGGACATTTTTTGCCCAAATCTTGGTGACCTTTTAAAGCTCAGACAAATCGGCATTAGTGGTTCTGTCATTTCCCTCATGGGTAAAGATACTGAGGACGAGTGGCTCATGGCAAAACCCTGACTGACAGAACAGTGCGGCTCTATGTCTGAGTCACCAGCCAATTAGGAAAGCGAGATATCATGTAAAGAAGTAGATGTCAAATTCTGCCTCAGGGATGCCCAGCCCTGCCTTCAGAGGTCTTCCCAGAGGCGTCCTTCTGAAGATGACTTACTGAACTGGAACCTGACCCCAGGATGACCTGAGCAACCAAATGCAGAAAATAGTGGGGCCATGACTAGAGTTATCATTGTTGGCCCCACCTAGAGGTGCTTGTTTTGAAAAGAGAAAAATTGGCTCCAACCAAAACCTTTGGGAAGCTGTGATGTTCCTATTGGTTTGTCCTTATGATTTTTTTTTCAAGGGTAGGAACATTTAAAAAGAAAACCACACTCCATCATTTCTGTAGTCTATGAAAATTATTAGAAATCTGTAAAAGAAAAAAAAAGCCTATAATACTAGCATTTGGGAGGGTGAATTCAAGGCCAGCTTGGGCTTCATAGTGAGTTCAAGGCAAATCTGGGCTAGATAGAGAAATCTTGTCTCAAAACAAAATAAATTAAGTTAAATTAATATTTACCTAAATAAAATTTCTTTAATTTAAAAATATGGATATAAATTTTAAAAGAACCCTAACCAACAACATCTTCAGCTAAATTTAACTGTTACATTTTATTATGGTTAGCCTAAATGCATTGACTAAGGGAGTTGGCATTTTGTAATCCTTTGTTTCATATTTTAGAAGTTTAATATTTTGTTCATTTTTGCTATGTATTTCCACATTGTTTGTATTGAAAATAAAATTATATGTGTATGTGAATGTACATATATGTGTATATACACATAGATAAACCATGGAAATCTATGAATATATGCATTTGGATATATTTGAAAAAATAATCTTAAAAACTGTAATTCTATTGCGTATTGCATCTCAATAGCAGACAAAGCAGCACTAATTAAATAATAACAGTTCAAACAATAAAGACATCAGTCCAAATAGCTCTAAAGGAAAGAAGATGCATGCATGTTCCCTGAAGCCATGGGTGTGGTGACTTACAGATAGATGCATACTTACTTCTTAAACTTTTGTGAATAGCAACCTTCCAGGTATGGGGGAGCAGAGATGAGTAGACTGTCTCTCACCATCCCTAGGGGTTGAGGAAAATGAAGCAGGAGGCTGGGAAGACAGGCAAACAAATTATAGCTGCATGATGTAAGAGCTGTAATTATGCAGGCATGTGCAGGATCTCACAGGATTGCTGCTAAATGGTCGGCAACTTTTACTGGGAGAGGGCAAAGCAGAGGAGGGAGGCTCAAGCTGAATTTTTTTGTTTCTGTTTTTATTTTTTTGTAATTGAAAAAAAATGTTCTTCATACAATGTATTCTGATTATGCTCTTCCCCTCCCCAAGCTCCTCCCAGATCTGCCCCACAATGCTCTGAAAATTCAGCATTATTGGAACTCATATGGTATGAAATCTTCAATAAATGTACCAAGGACTGGTACCCATTTGCCTTTTCTGTGGTCTTTGGAAAGCATCTAAAATGGAAGATGCAAAACTAGAATTCATAAGTAAAGGGTCTGAACCTCAGTTTCTACAATAGCAAGAATCAGTGTTATAACTACCCTACATATTTCATCAAATGGTTATAAATTTAAAATTAAGAAACATGGGGAAACATTCTGAAAACATAAAGCTCCTCTATACATTTGTGAAGATCATGACATTTCTATATTGAGTTACCTATAACCAACATTAGTTACCAATGTGCTTTAAAAACAAGACGTCAGGAAGCTAGAAAGATGGCTCAGAAGTTAAGAGATGGGCTGCTCTTCCAGAGGTCCTGAGTTCAATTCCCAGCAACCACATGGTGGCTCACAACCATCTGTAATGGGGTCTGGTGCTCTCTTCTGGAGTGCAGGCATACATGCAGGCAGAACATTGTATTCATAATAAATTTTAAAAAAGGACATCAGAAATCTGCATCTCCTCAGAATTCCATGACACATTTCTTCTTAAGTTTTGCACATTTGTTCTCTCTTTGATTTCCTAACGTCTTTTGATGGATTTCCTAACATTTTTTGATGAAAAAGCCTGGGCACATTTTGTTACCCCAGACCTGCAAAAGAATGAAGAAGATGAAGAAGCCAAAGAAATCAAGACAAATCAGAATGTGAACTCCTGCTTGTTCCTCCAAATCACATTCCTTCCGACACAAAGTACACAGAACCCAAGGAAGGAATGAGAGAGGTGCTTTCTAACAAATATTCGAGCAGCCACCCAGAACAGGTAAGGACCATTCCATTTTCATGATCAGCAGTGAAGCTCATCTTTCCCAATATTCCACTGAGGGTGGAATTATGTCTCTACAGTTTAAAGCAGAAGAAAGCCTTACCTACCTTCACATTTCTCTTCCTGTGCTCCCAGCTTACCAAAACGCCCCGTTTCAAAGGCCCGCTATCTTAGGGACTTGCTGTCCATCTCTAGGGATTCTAGGGGTACCTTTCTCCACCCAAGCAATTGCCTCTGTCTCTCATCCTTAATCTCAGTTCAAACAACACGTCTGATAACAGCCGCCAGAAATGTCTCCTTTTCTTGAAGTCACCCAGCTTAGACTTGTAGATAAGAATCTATGTCCCAAAGACAATTGATCTCCATCCAAATCTCAGACCTACTGCTGCTTGGCAACCTCTCGCCTCTCAGCTCTTGTCTATAAATGAAAGGCTATCATAATGGGGTTAATGACACTTGCTACTTAGATGAATATCAAGTGCTATGGTTTGAATAACTGTAGACGCTTGAACTTTGGGATGGTGGCACTGGGGAGCACTGGAAGCTTTAGAAGATGACGTCTAATGGGAGATCCTTACATGATTGGAGCTACACCTCCAAAGGAAACTGTAGTTCTGTCTCGGAATTGTATGTGCATAAGCCAAAACACAAGTTTGATGGCTCCCTAGACTACCTAGTGAGTTTGAGGCCTGAACTACATAGTTACACACTGTTTCAGCAATGTGGTGTGTGTGTGGAGTGGGGTGTTATAAAGCCCTGACTAGCTCTTTCTTAGCTTCTTTCAGGATTTGATGTAAATGCTTTGTGCCACCATATAACCCCCACTACAAGAGATCACACTCTGCAGAGGCCCAAAGGGAGGCACTGCCTGGCCTTGTACTGATATGTTCAAACCCTTAGCCAAAGTAAATATTTTCTCTTTATAATTTAGTTGCAGAAGGTATTTTATCATAAAGCTGAGAAATATAAAAAGGAAGGTAGCAAGTAATGAGGCCATGGCTGAGTATCTAAATGAGGAAGAGCCTTTGGAAGTGGTCTGGGGAATTTGGAACAGCATGCAGGATCTGTTTGACCTCTCTGTGGAGTTTAATGTATAGTTCTAAAGAGGGCTTAGATCAGAATGCTATAGAAATATGGATCTCAAAGTCCATGTTGATTGGACTCTCAAGGAAATGAAGACTCCATTAGGAGCTGGACCTGCAGCCATGTTTATAGCACTATGGCGAATAATTTGGCTTCTTGTCCAGACCCAACACTTTGTGAGAGACAAAGCTCAGGAGTGATGGACTAGCTTACTGGAAACAGGAGATTTCAAGAAAATAAACATCTGGTTTGTGAGATGGTCGTTACTGGATGCTTTTGGTCACATTTACTGGAAGAGTAGCGAAAAGGAGAGAAGTACAGAGATTGGGAAACTCAGACGCACCTGTAAAATAGGTAGAAAAAGATCAGCTCTTGATGTAGGAAGGTCATCTGTCTATGTGTTGCTTTCGTTGGTTAATAAAGAAACTGCCTTGGCCCTTTGATAGGCCAGCCCTTATGTGGGTGGAGTAG
>LOEQ01000407.1:19525-32911 GCA_001685075.1 Bramus lutescens | reverse complement strand
GCTGATACAGGCCTGAGCATGACGGCAGGAGATCACACAGTAGGGCAGCAGCTCACCACGAGGTGAACGTGAAGCCACAGGATGTCTTTGTTAGCTCAGTCCTTCTTCCCCTCTTTCATTTTAACGAACCCACAGCCTACGGTGATGGTTTGCCCACACTCAAGAGAGGCTCCTCCCTTGTTAAACATCTCTGGGAACACCCTTGAAGGCAAACCCAGAAGCATACTTAACTAGTGTAGGATATATTAGTTTGCTGCATGTGACTGACCAGAAGCAATTTGGGGGAAGAAACTTAAAGAAATTTTAGATTTTTAATTATAAATTGGGAGTGGAGGCAGGTGGAAATACTTTCTTGTCCAAGAAGTGATTCTGACTCAGCTTTTCTTCTCTTGACCATTTTGACAGTAGATGGTGCTAGAATCTAAGTTCTCCCCCAAAGACATATTGGGCTGGAACCCTCCTCTCCGACACCTCCCCAGCTATATATTCTGTACATATGTAGATAAGGTTGCAAATAACCACTATCACTATTTTAAATTTGAAACATTTCATTTGATTATATTGGGATATTTCTGGTGAGCTGGCCTAGTAGGAGAAAATGTAACTTTATATGGCATCCACATGGCCCTAGTCATTCACTAGTTGAGTGACATCTATACCATTAGCGGTCCATAAGTTCCCTAGTCCCGGTGTCTAAACACAAGAAACATCCTGCAACCTTCACATAACCTATACAGTCAGATTCTGTATTATGAGAAAGGGGCACAGGAAATGTGCAGTGTGGGTAAAGAAAATATTCAATATTCAGGTTAATATGGAGTATATCCCAGGGGAAAACCAAGGATAAAAATAACACTCTGTAGCTAGATGACCTGAGTTCATAATCCTAGCTGTGACTGTCATCCACCCTGTAGTACAATATCAGGTCCCTTAGCTCCACGATGAGGACTTCAGTAGTTTAAGGATGAAAGATTCGTCTTCTGTCAAACACCTAGAGGACAAGACAATACACCTTAGCTACTGTAACACCTCTTCCTGTGCAACTTCCAACCTCTGCCTCTAGAGTGAGGCCCTTAGAAGGCTGTAACACTGAAGCATGGCTTTTACGAGTGTGTATGCATGCTTCCGCTATCCCAGGTGCATAGTGGTCTTTGGATTTGAATCATCAAATATAGATCAAATTAAGGGGAAAGGCATCGAGAGAGAACAAAGACATCAGAAATTTTCCTCTGACAGACCACAAACTAAGACAATAGGAGTTATATGAACACTGGCTGTATATCCAGGGCAGTTTAAACAGTACAATGCTTTGTTATATTTTACGAGCTCATGGAACTCAGAAAAGCTAATACAGTCGAACAATAGGTGACATATCAGGTTTGTCAGTCATATTATCAGTACTTGACAGTTTGCCAAACTGCCCTTGGCAATGGCCCTGAATTCACACAACAAAACGGAAAAGATAGAATGGTCACTTTCCATTTGACTTTTACAAGCCCCAGATTATCTTAATGAAAGACGAATAAAAGTGAAACCAAAGACCATAGCTAGGTTACTGTGCGCTAGCACTGAGATACCTCAATGGCAGGAACAGAATGTTCCTAGCACTACAGGCCTGACATTCCACCAATTGGATGGCTTGAAACAAGAAAGCTGTTCTCTTTCATAGTTCTAGAAGCTATGAACCCAACATCAAGATTCCAGCAAGTTTGGTTCCTTCCACATGAAGAATCTGGTTCACGCTAGTCTTCCAGTTTCTGGTGGCCACCAGCCAGCAACGATTTGCGTTCCTGGGCTTACAGATGCCTCACATCAATCTCTACCCATTTTCTCATGAGCATCTTTTCCCTGTGTGCTTCTGTGTCTTCAAATAGTATTCTCCTTACTCTCTCATTACCCAGGGCCAAATTTCCTTCTCGTGAAAACACTCATCAGACTGGACGCGAGCCCAACCTGATGACCTCACTTTAACTTGATTATACTTGCAAAGATTATGTTTCCATCCATTGATTCACAATTTCAACCCATCCATTTAAACTGTTGGATGGTGGTAAATCTGTTAATAGCTGAGAAGAATTAAGAGTGTATCAAGTTCTTCCCATTGTAATTTTCCAAGACAAAGAAAATAAGAATTTGGATGGGATCATAGTTAGGGTATTTCCTTTCTGCTAGTATTTAACTTTTTTCCTATTTATTTATTTTTTGATTTCTTTTTCTTTTTTCTTTTTCAAGACAGGGTTCTTTTATGTAGCCTTAGCTGTCCTGGAACTTGCTCTGTAGACCAGGGTGGCCTCAAACTCATCTAGATCTACCCACCTCTGCCACCCAAGTGCTGGGATTAAAGGTGTGCGCCACCACAGCCCAGCGATTTACTTGATTTTTATTTTGTGTATGAGTGTTTTCGCTGCATGTATGTCTCTGCACTGTATGTATGCTTTGTTCCCCTGGAGGCCAGAAAAAAAAGCTTTAGATGTCCTGGCACTGGAGTTACAGATGGTTGTGAGTCACCATGTGGGTGCTGGGAATCCAGTCTGAGTCCTCTAGAAGAAAGAATCAGTGTTCTTGACCACAAGGCTGTGTATTCACTTCTTTACTCAATTTTTATTTTTGTGTTTTTCTAGGTTTTAGAAGAGGTTTTATTTGCTTTGCTTTTCACTAACTCTATGTGTGCAAGCTACTTGAAAGAAGGCAAAATTGTGAAGGCTCTTTAGCTGGCCACTATCATCAATGAAGCTGGAGAAAGATAGAATAGAAGCCATCCAGAGGTCAATAAACTACTACCAGAGAGACGCTGTGTGCAAGGAGCTTTAATGGATTGGAGATGAAGAGTAGGAACTGGGCCTCTTCTGAGAGAGAGAGAGAGAGAGAGAGAGACAGAGAGAGAGACAGAGAGAGAGAGAGNCAGAGAGAGAGAGACAGAGAGAGAGAGAGAGACAGAGAGACAGAGAGAGAGAGAAAATATTTTAATTATGTTGTTGTATTTACAATACCAAAACCAGAATCAAGTATGGTCCATCAACACTGCCAATTGGAGTGCCGATAGAAGTCTTCTATGTCTACTGAGACATCTGTGGGCAGTCACAGGTGGCTTGTGAACACATGGAAGGTAGCGTGGATGTGCCTGAGCACCATAATTTGAACTGTACTTAATGAAAACCAAGTATGTATGAATTCAAAGACACCAGCGCTTGGTCTCAGGAGGCAGATCTTTAGGATCCCGCATCTGCATTCTTTCCCGTCTTTCTGTTCTCTTGCTTTGGGTCTGTGGGAACGCAGTCACACCTCACACGGGGCCTCCTGGCCAGCCCCCGTGGATCAATGCCTCCGCTGAACTGCCTGTCTGGCTTTCCATCTGACCTGCAGCAAAAAGGCCAGGCTTGATCTATCCCAGTCTGTCTGAGCTCATCATTTTCCCCTAAGGGCACAAATGTCCAGTCTCTACTCTAAGCCACAGGGACGTCTACCCAATACATTGGCTATTTCCTTTATATTGAATCTGTTTCTAGGTTACCACATCTCAAAACGTATCAGAACCTAAAGGTCTGCTGATCCTTTCTCTCCTGTGGTAGGAGATAAATCAGTGTGTACACAGTACTTCAAGTACACCTGACTATAGCAAGTATTTTAATAATATCTGTTATGTTGGATGTTCTCTTAGTAAGATATGAGCCAAAATTTATTAAGAGTTCCGTAACTCTTGCATTTGCTCACAGAGTTTATGAAATTAAACATTTACAAGAACAGGATTCAGATTTAGCTTGCTGGGACATCACCTAGCACCTCTTTTGAAAATCCTTCAAATTCTGGTGTCACAATGAATAAAAAACCCTTCAAATGTGCTTTTAAGTAGGATGAGAAGGCAAGAATATCTATGGCATCCATTGTTCTTGTTTTTAAGACAGACTCACTTGTGCCAAATTGGGGATGACCCTGAACCTACACAAGCTTTCTCTAAGAAGCATTTTATCCCACTAACATAGTGGTTCTCAACTTTCCTAATGCTGTGACCCTTTAATGCAGTTCTTCCTGTTGTGGTGACCCCCAACCATACACTTTTCACTGCTACTTCATATCTGTAGTTTTGCTATTTTTACAAATCATAGTAGAAATATCTGTGTTTCTGATGGTCTTAGGTGACCCCTATGAAAGGGTCGGTCTATCCTTCCTAAGGGGTCATGACCCACAGGTTGAGAACCTCTGCCTTAGCAGTATGGTTTGAATGTGAACTGTCACCTTCCGTATCAGGAGCTCAGTCGCCAGTTGGGAAGTGCCTAAATCTTGACTTAACCAATGGAATAATCTTTCAACACATGTTAGATAGTGTTGCTGGGAGGTGTCAGGGAGTAGGGGAAGGGGTCCTTCCTAATACTGTGATCCCTTAATACGATTCTTCATGTTGTGTTGATTTCTGTTGCTACTTTATAATTGCAATTTTTCTACTATTATGAATTGTAATATAAATATCTGATATGCATATGGTCTTGGGAAACCCCTGTGAAAAGGTTAGTCAACCCTTGAAGGAGTCGTGACCCACAGGTTGAGAACCACTGCCTTAAAAAGAAGCCAAATACTTTGAACTGAAACAACAAGTGGTATGCCTTGAGCACATACGGGGACCTGACTCAATCCCTCCTGACAAGGGCTCAGTTTGTACAGAGCCTTCAACTCATCTCAAACACTTGCTTTTGAGAAGAGAGAGTCAAATCTCTTTTTTGTCACAGGACCACCTAGGGAATTATTTTCCCATCTGGTCATCCGGACACTCAGAGGGGCCTGGGCTGCTGTCTGAGGGGGCCGCAGCCACTAACTTGTCCATGTGATACTGGCTTTGCATGCATGTAAGAATGTAAGGACTGTGGGCTCATGGGGGCTTCTGTCTTGATTTCAAAGAAAGGTTGAGGGATGAAGAAATGTGTAGCAGGGTTAAGATCACCAGAGGAAGACCCAGAGGGCAATGCATGAAGTTGTGAGGATGAAACTTTTAATATTTATTTATTTATTATGTATACAATATTCTGTCTGCGTGTACATATTCTGTCTGCGTGTATGCCTGAAGGCGAGAAGAAGGCACCAGACCTCATTACAGGTGGTTGTGAGCCACCATGTGGTTGCTGGGAATTGAACTCAGGACCTTCGGAAGAGCAGGCAATGCTCTAACTGCTGAGCCATCTCTCCAGCCCCCAGGATGAAACTTAAGACAGATTTATAGACCCCTGGGATGTTGGAGATGCCCCAAATACTGGATGCCCACTGAGGAAAGCTACAGGCAGTAGACAGAGCTGGTCCAAGAGATACGTCATGTGGACTGCTTCACAAGACCATAAGTGGAGTGCTTCCCAGGACCAGTAGAGCTCACAACAAGACATTATCCACCCTCGTTCCTGGCCATGGAGCTACAGATATGATATTTGTCCTCTAAATTTCCATCTTGTCGGGCTGATCCTTCCTTAGCATCCTCCTACCCCTCCTTTTTGGAACATTTATCATGGGCCATTAGATGTATACATTGGACATAACCTCAGTTTTAAATTGAGCAGAGAATCGCAGTTAAGTGTGACTTTAGTTGCAGAGATGTTTGAATTAAATTGAGAAATGTTGAAATCATTAAGACTACCAGAGATTCTTGAAGGTGGACTTAATTAATTTTGTATTGTGAAATGCATACGAATCTTTGGAGGCTCAGGGGGTGGGATATCACAGTTGAAAAGAAGAAGAAGAGGAAGAAGAAGAGGAGGAGGAGGAGGAAGAGGAAGAAGAAAGAAAGAAAACAAACTATCTTTTTTCATTATACATATCAATCCAAGTTCCCACTCCCTCCCTTCCTCCCATCCCCTCCACGCACCCTCCCACCCCACCCCTATCCAATTCTCAGAGAGGGTAAGGCACATTTCTTTGGGGAAGGTCCAAGGCCCTCCTTACTTCATATAGGCTGAGCAAAGTATCATCCAAAGAAAATAGGTTCCCAAAAAGCCAGTACATGCAGTAGGGATAAATCTTGGTGCCACTGCCTGTGGGGATATAGTTTAATGTGAGTTTTCCCCTTGGGCTTATCTATTGGTGTTATTCTTGCCAATTTAGGAAGTAACTGGGTCCTAAGGGCTCCAAGGCGCTGATCTGTGAGTTTGGGGAGGGGGTAGAGAGCAGGAGATGTGGCTAGTAGGAGGGAACAGGTCACCAGAGCAGCCTCTGAAGAGGGATATAAGATCCTTGCCTCTGCTTCCTATCTGCTACAAAGTGATCAGCTTTGCCCATATCATGACATTCAGTCCTCTGTGAAGCCCACAGCAACGGAACTGGTTGCCCATGGACTGAAACCACTAGGTAAAATAAACATTTCCTCGTTTTTGTAGTTTAGTTAATTTTTCTCAGGTACTTGTCACAGCGATAAAAGCTTGACTTATCCAAGTAATTGTTGTCTTTTTGCATGCAGTAAGAATTTTCTCCCACAAGCTGGGCAATGGTGGTGCACACCTTTAATCTCAGCTCTTGGGAGGCAGATGGATCTCTGTGAGTTATCCAGCAATGCCAACCTTCTCTATGACAAATGGCATCCACTCTTACGGGGTGCTAGATTAGCCATGATTAAGATGTGCTGTATGCTCAATGCTCATTCCCTGAGCATGAAGTTTTTACATGTCTGATTTCATGCCAGCTGCGCTCTCCCAACAGCCAGCTCTAGGAGACTGAGCTCCAGCAGGGAGCGAGCCAGAAATCAGAAAGGGAGGTGTCAGGTTCTCTGGCAACAGCCAGACTGGAAATAGGCACGATTCAAATATCACCTGAGCAAAACACAAATTTTTCTGTTCTTAAGGTTACTTATAATGCGTCTCTGTTCCAGAAACAGCAACGTGGGGTGGGGGCTGGGCTAACGAATGGGATTATGAGTACCAGAACAATAGCTTGGTGGATGCTGGGAAACTTCAGGTGCTGGGCATGATTCAGGCATGAGGTAACCTGTGATCCTTAGACACAGGTCTCCTAGAATACTGGAGCCAGGAGAGGGCCTGCTCTTGCCTGCTGGTGGCAGATCTCATCGTGTTCAACACAAACCCAGGAGGTACTTCCAGCGTGGGCTTGATGTACTGTCGCCCTTATACCGGAATATGTGTTTCTGTCTGTCTCCTTCACTAAACACTGATCTCTGTTAGAGTCAAACCACATCATTTCACACTCAGCAGTCAATCAGTTAATCAAATGTATGTTTTGTTTTGCTTTTTAAACAGCTTCACACCGTGTCAGATAAAAGAGTTGAGCTGCTGTTGGGAATTTAGGGACTCCTCCAAGGCAGAAATAGTAGCATCTTCCCATTTTCTAGTTCATTTGGGCTCACACACACTGACCTGAAAGCTAAAACTGTCTGTCTATGGGCCCTGAAATAACAGCTAAGACTAATGAACCTTCTGCCAACACCACCAGGTGGCACAAAATCCAGTCAGTCTTGATTGAAGGCCTTCACACAAATGCTTGTTGCAGTTCAGAGTGCCATCTCCTAGAAAGAAGGAAAGAGCAAGCCCAAATGCAGTCAGTTCCTCCATGGACCCTATAACATCTTTAGCCTTAAGAGTTTTGACCTGGTTTACAGTACCAAGTGTGTTTTCCTTCCCTCAGAGTGGGCCTCCAATCCAATCAGAAAGAGGTTGGCTGCTCCCAAAGCTGTCATGCCACTGTGCCCCAGCGGGTTAGATGTTTCCTGGCAGAACCTGGCATGCTGGGCTCACAGCTGAGTAAGGGACTCCTGATGAGCTGTCTCTCACAGTAACCTGGACAGCAGAGAGGAAGCTCCCAGCACGTTTCCATCTTGATTTCCCTATGTCCTGTAATCAGAATGTGTGGTCTCTTCAGGAATACGATCTTACCATCTACTTCTGGTGGGCAATAAAGAACAATGTCACTAGACCATATTATTTTGGGAGCCACTGGGACCTGTCTGCCCAATAACACTTATGGAGGTGTGCTTCACATGATGCCACGATGTTCATTAAAAACCCAGACACTACCCGTGAGCTCTGGGAGCAGTATTTTCTACCCACATAGGGTACCTGCATTCTCAGCTCCTTTTTAACATTTTAAATTAGCTTATAAAGCAATGAGTTTCTTTGTGATTTTTTTCATAACCCCTTGTTTTTATTAACTATCCTCCACTCCCTCCTTTACCCCACCCTCCCACTCTTTTCCCCATTTAATCCTTTTCATGCCTAGGATCTTCCCACCACTACTTTCCTGTGCCATGGGGTGGTGGAATCAGAGGTGAGTTGCCCCTAATCTACCAAATTACCTCCTACCCATAATAACCCCTACCCAGGCTCTCTGCATAAACTCAGTGGTTAGAAAAGAATACACAAAAGTAGGCAGCAAGGGACTTATGCCAACGGTGTTAGCTACGCTAGCACTTCATAGTGTCTTCCTAACATGGGAAATGGGCATGATCCATCAAGGTCCAACTTCTGGAGCCTGAAAAATTAGTGTTAATGGCACCCAGAGACAAGAAGCACAATGCCCTGCATCTACCAGAAGACCAAGAGGACTGTGAGCCCTTTCTGTTCTCTGACCCTCGCGCTCTGTTTTAGGTTTTTATTCTTTCTAAATGTGCTTTGTTATGGTCCTTGACCTTAGCTTCTCGTTTGAAACCTATTTAGAGTCAGTGTCCCCCAGTGAATAGCTTAGTCACCATGCTCTGGTATACCATTTAGGTGTAAGCTCAGCTTAGTCCCTGGTCACCACAGAAGGACGAAGAAGAGACTTTAAAGCTTCCAAAGTATAGCCAACCCTTAGAGGTCATCAAGCTTCTCAGAAAAACATCTTTTGGGATGTTAAACGGGTAAATAGGAAACGGTATGGTTTGGTGATAGGGCACTTGCCTAGCGTGAGTGGGACCCTGGGTTTGACCCATAACACTGCCAAAAAAGGAAGTTTAAGAGTTCTTCCTTATAGGAGGCGGAAGGAGAGAGTGGGGGGAATAAAAGAGAAGGAAGTATGGGGTGTGCGGGCTTGAAGCTAGCCTGTCTTAAGGGCAAACGAGTTCTTGGACCATCCCCAGTAATAGTGGCTCCTCACTCACTTGTAGTTCTACCACCTTCTCGCTGGTTCGCCCTTCAGCCTCCACTCCTGCACCAACATGACAAGAAATTACAAGGCATAGATTCATTTCTCTTTGCGGTGTGAATTAGCAGGACTTTTATTGCAGGATCTTTATAGCAGACCATGGCACGGCTTGCAACGCTTCAGATAAAAAAGAACATCTCTTTTTAGAAAAGATTTATTTATGGTGCGTGTGTGTATATGCTGTGTGCTTGCGTGTGCAGGTGCCTGTTAGTGCACACGTGGAGACCAGACGTTCATGACATTAAGTCTTCGCTTTGTTTATTTATTTGTTATTTTTTTAACTTTTAGAAAAAATTCATATAGCGAAGGTATTGATATTTTTAAATAAACTTGAAAAGTATTACGAGAGCAGTACTGAAATAGTTGCAAGAGCACACAGGAGCAGCTCTGGGAGGTGAAGCATGTGCAAATCTGGGGTAGACTTGGCTGTATTTCTGTAAAGTATATTTGGAGACAAGAACCCAATCTTCATCGGCTTAGGTTTGTTTTCTCTCTTTGCAAACAAAAGGCCCTGGACTAGATCACGCTGAATTAGTTCTCCTCCCACACCTGACTTCGGCCTTCCTGCAATTAGAGTGTTCTGTGGGAGAGAGTGGAAGAGAGGAAGTTTGCCTTGGCATCTGGGTCGGCTGTGACCAGATCTCACAGGTTTCTGCTGAGTGGGGTCGTTACTCATGTTGGAAAGGAGGGCCTTCTGCTCAGCTTCTGTGACTGACACCTGCATAAAGCAACAGGGAAAGAGGCATGAAACAGCGTGAAGAGGAAAGAGAAAACAAAACCCAGCCCCACCCAGACAAGCACACTGCATCCTATGGAGCTTGAAGAGATTCTAGGATTAGAGAAAGGCCCTGCTCCACCAAAGGAAACACTTGACTTTTCAGAGAATTTTCTCTGGCCTAAAGGTTAGTCTGGTTGCCTGGTTTCTGCTCTTACACAGTTCCAACTCAATCTGCCTAGGAGGAAAATGCACCCTGTTCCTGATTCTTCAAGTGCTGCATTTCCACCTTATTTTGGAAACTGCCTTGATTCCCACTCCAAGGTGCCAATAAGACCGGAACCCACACACACACACCTTGGAAATACCCGGAATTTAGAACCTAGGACCTCAAGATGCTAGGCAAGGGCTCTACCTGACCCTGAGATACAGTCCCAGCTCTCAATTGTTTTTTAATGTGCTGAGTAGAAGGGAAATTTAAAATCACTCTTTTGATAAATTAGTAAAAATCTATAATTGCTAACAGAAAGGTAAAAGCACACTTTTATGTAGTCGGGTTTGGTTTTTTTGGGTTTTTTTGTTTGTTTTTTTTTTCACTCTTTGGGGGCCTCCTACCCAGATCTCAAATAAATACACGGAGACTTAGTCTTACTTATGAATGCCCAGCCTTAGCATGGTTTGTTTCTAGCCAGATTTTCTAACTTGAATTATCTCATTTCTCTTTATCTACATTTTGCCTCTGGGCTTTCTGCCTTTCTTTATTGTATATATCTTTTCTTTCCTTCTTACTCTGTGGCTGGCTGCGTGGCTAGCGCCTGGTCTCCTCTTCTCGCTCCTCCCCCTCTCTCTTCTCTCTTCCATGGATTTCTCCTATTTTTTCTCTCTGCATGGCAGCCCCACCTATTTCTCTCTTCTGTCTGGCTATTGTTTGTTCAGCTCTTTATTAGACCAATCAGGTGTGTGAGACAGGCAAAGTAATACAGCTTTACAGAGTTAAACAGATGTAACATAAAAAATACAACACACCTTTGCATCATTAAGCAAATATTTTACAGCATAAACAAATGTAACATATTTTAAAGTAATATTCCACAACAGTTTCATCTCTATTTGGCTCTAGTTTCTAAACTTAACTAGTTAGTTTGTTATTTCTAAGTCGTTTTCCATAAGGGATAAAAAACTTTTTAGAAGGTTTTATAAAAATAACTTGATAAATAATAAATAAAATAATTTGGTAACAAGTTATTATAAGCAAAAACAAAAATAAAGCTAAGTACTATGCATAAAATAAAACTATAAGTGAACCAAATAAAAGTATTTGTTTTGATTTTACTGCATTGTACTATTTAGGGACCTTAGTACCAACTTTTGAACTAGGTGACGAAAAATAGGTGACTTTTTTGGCAAATCTATAAAGTTTAACTTTTGGCTCTTTATATATTAAGCTTTGTCTATTGAAAGAAATTCTAAAAATGCCCCAACTCTCTCATTCAGTCTGCTATACATGAGTGTTCTTACAATCACAGTCAAATCCCACTACACAAGTAAACTATTACTTCCACCCAACACCTTCAAAATAGGGATATCATGACATTTGGAAATCATGTAAGAAAGGAAATAATCAACTACAGTGTGACCTCCTCAGAACTGGCCTATGAGTATGTCTAGATAGGAGAGGGGGGGGATTTCTCTTGAAGCTTGTCCTGGAACTTGCTCTTGTAGACCAAGCTGGCCTCGAACTCACAGAGATCCACCTGCCTCTGCCTCCTGAGTGCTGGGATTAAAGGTATGTACCACCACCACCAGGCTTCTATCTATATTTTTTTAAGATAAAAAATTCCTATAGAATTTTTTGCAAATTCTTTTTACAAACTTCTAAGATTTTAAACATACTCTAACCACCCCACTTAATAAGCTATTTTATTTGAATGCATCTCAATAAGGTCTCAGTTTCGTGGACTCTGTAGTTATAGTCTCAGCGGAAGTAGTCACACTGTAAACTTCAGAAGTGCCTTGCCTTCAGGATCTTAGTCTTCTCTAAGCAGCACATACTTCCAGGTATTCAGGTTCTGTGGAGTAATCCTCTTGTACACTATAAAGATTTGTAACTTTAATTGGTTTAATAAAATGCTGATTGGCTGATAGCAAGGCAGAAAAAAAATAGGTGGGGTGACCAAACTAAGGATTCTGGGATGAAGAAGGGTGGAATTGAGAGAGACACCAACAGATGCAGTGAGGTAACAAGCTATGAGTCACATGGGAGAGTATAAGAAATACAGATTAATTTAAAGTGCAAGAGTCAGGTACTAATAAGCCTGAGCTATTGGCCAAGCATTTATAATTAATATAAGCCTCAGTGTGTTTATTTGAGAGCTACAGGAGAAGAAAACTCCCCCACAAATGGGGCCAAAATGTTTGGCAAAAATTTCCACATAAAACCCGAAAAAGCTTTATAAAAGGTTCTAAACACACAAAAACAGAGACAAACACAGCTTCTAGTCTCACAATCTCATGCCAGCTGCCTGCAAGATGGAGCCAGCCATCAAGGGTTGTGAGCTAAGCCACATGGCAGGTTCCTGCAGTTTCGCTTCACACAGCTGCTGCCTACAGGCTTAAGCTGCCACACAAGCTCCACCAGCACACCGCATGGTGGGATTGGAATTTTGCTCATGCAGACAGAAAAGGATTTACAGTTATCCAATAAAGACAAATTCAGACAGGAAGAACATCTAAATAGGTTACAGTGTGTTTAAAAGTATACACAGGTGTGGGAGAGAGAAGACAGAGTATATACAGTCATAGACTTAAAAATATAGTTTAAAAATAATGAAGTTCCAAAGGGAGTGAAGTAATATAAAAAAAAGCCACATAAAGAGAGAAAATACACAGAGTCTGGATACTGAATGTTATTATGTTGTCTTTGAATTTTTTGATTGCTGAGAAAGGAGCTGCTAAAAGACGCTGGATTAAAGCTGCTAGATTAAACCAACCTATATATTTTAAAAATATCTTGCTTCAAAATTTCAGCCAAAAAGTGTGCTACTTTAGGGGAGAGGTTATGCTTTTATTTCCATAGGAAGTGAGAAGCTGTGGATTTACTCCAGGTTAAAGAAAATTAGGTTTGATCAAGGAAGATCCCCTGAGAATCCTGGTTACAAACATAAAGAAACAAACCAAAAAGAACTAAAAGACATGTGATGTATATTTTACCTGTTCAAACACATATCAAAAATTCATCTTTGGCTGACTTATGTACAATGCACAGTCTATACTTGTATTAATACAGATATGTATGTTACCTTTAAAAGTCTATGTATTTTTAGAGCATGGGGACCAGACACCAATGAAAATAGATGGACCAAGTGATCCAGCATCTAAAACAGCTTCAAGGTTGCTAGCTGAGATATTCCAGCCTCACAGACTACACCACCTGGGACTTCATTATTATCCCAAATTTCTCAATGTTCCACCAAAGATAACAGTGTCCACAAACAACAGGAAGTAGTCTAGAGAGTGACATCCACAGTCCCAAAAGATTGGTGATGGATGTTTGTCATCATTTAAGATGA
>LOEQ01000406.1:389162-406160 GCA_001685075.1 Bramus lutescens | reverse complement strand
TAGCCAGGCAGGAAGTATAGGCAGGGTGACCAGAATAGAAGAATTCTGGGAAGAGTTAAAAGCACAGTCTGCAGTAGCCACCCAGACCAAGAGGAAACCAGATAAGAATGCCTCACTGATAGAAGGTACCAAGCCACATGGCTAACACAGACAAGAATTATTGACTAATTTAAGATGTGAGGATTAGTTAATAAGAAGCCTAAGCTGACAGGCCAACCAGTTTATAATTAATGTAGGCCTCTGTGTGTTTCTTTGGGACTGAACAACTGTGGGACCAGGCGGGACAGAAACCTCTGTCAGCAGATTCCTATAAGACAGAATTGTTGAAAGCACTGTCTCTTTCAAACAGTGGTACAGGGAAGAAATAACAGAGGAGTGGGCAACAAAGCTGGAGTCCCACAAACCCCAGTGGCTTCTGACAATTGCAGGAGCCTTCTCCATTTATCTATGGGGAGTGGAAAGTGACTGAGAAAAAGGCCCTGCTCTGACTGACATCAGGTGGCTCCCATCCTCTCTTCTGCGGATTTTCTTCCTGGTTGCTTTCTTCCACAAACATTGATGAACCCCCTTCAGCACTAACAGGCACCCAGGGGCGAGCAGAGGAGGGAGTTGAGGTGGATGATTACTTGGCAATGTTTTAATTTGCCTTTGGATGAATTCTTCTAAGCTTTCATGAGAAAATCTCTCATCATTACATGTAGTCATTTAATTTAAGAACAGTTGGAAGAGGGGGATGAGCTAGGATGACAGATGGAGGGATGCAGATCTATGTCTTAGACCCAAAAGCACTATGAGGATTGGTATCAGGGAGGAAGTATAGTTGGCTCCCACTGCTTGTGACCATGAATATGGGAAGTTGTCAAGAAATTATTAAAATATGGAGATATACACAGGTGACAGATTTCATTATTTTCTTCTGCCTATAAAGCCATGTTAAAGTCAACTGATGAGCCCCAAGACCAATAAACACAGACTGAATGAAAAGGAAGACAAAACAAAGCAAAAAAAATAAAAGAAAAATAAGGCTATGGTTATAGAGCTTCATCTTTTTCCACTGGCACAAAGATCACTTTTTAAACTTTAGGCTTCCTCTGTCTTCCTTCAGACAGATTTTCAGGACATCCTAATTTGGCGTTTCTGTAATTCAACATCTATTATTATTTTAGGACCACAGTTATTATTTTAATTATAATTTAAAGCTGCCTAATATACCTGGAGGTCACTGGGCACCTAAAAGGAATAAATAAAAACAACGTTCCGTTTTTAAAAGCACCGTGTTTATTTGGAAGTCCCAAGAGCCATTCAACCAAGACATCATAAAACCTTCAAATAAATTGAAACGGAAACAAAATAAAATGTCCGTTCTTAATCTCCTTAGAAGGCAAGCAGAGGGGAGGCCAGCAAACCCAATGCTGGCATGGGAACTCCAGCACGGGTTCCTTAGCGAGTCAGGAGCAAAAGCATACAGCTGCATGTCCACACTCTGCACTATGACCTGCACAGACCTTTCCTAAATTTAAAATCCCTGAGCCCTGGTAGGAAGTTTTAGTCAACAAACGGTGAGTATAGCAACAAATTGGATGCCGGAGAAAGGAGAAGGCAAGCTGGGCATGGTGACATGTGCTTGCAAAAGCCAGCATTCACGAGGCTAAGGCCAAGGGTTCCCAGCTCAAACCTAACCTGGTGGGCTACCTAGTAAGTTCGAGGCCAGCTTATGCTACATATAAAATCTTATCTTACCAAGAGACATGGAAAAAGAAGAGTACGTGGTTAGGGAGATAGCTCAGCTGGTAAATGTTTGCCTTGCAAGTGACCTGAGTTAAATCCCAGAACCCATATAAGGAAAGCTAGGGGGCTGGAGAGATGGCTCAGCGGTTAAGAGCATTGACTGCTCTTCCAGAGGTCCTGAGTTCAATTCCCAGCAACTACATGGTGGCTCACAACCATCTATAATGAGATCAGGCATGCATGCAGGCAGAATACTATATACATAATAATAAACAAATAAATCTCTTGGAAAAGAAAAGAAAAGCAAAGCTAAGCTAGGCATGGCAGAGGTGAGGACTAAGGAGGTGGAGGCAGGTTGCTTCCAACAGTTCACTGGCCTGTCAGCCCAGCCTACTTGGTAAGTTCTAGAGCAGTGAGAGATGTGTCTTAGAAAAACAAATAAATAAAAAGGAGAAAGAGAGGGATGGAGAGAAGGAGGGGGAGAAGGGAAAAGAATCAGACAGACAGACATAGAATGGAAGGGAAGGAGGTGGCAGGGGAAGGGAAGAGATAATGGATCCCCAAGCTGGCAGATTAATTGGGTACACAGGATAAACAAAGAATCTAAACAAGTGTTGCGGACCTAATGTAAGGTGATCAAGAGAACCAGAGGCTGTGGGAATTTCTCGGCCCAATCAGCAACAGTTGCCCAACTTCAGCTGATACTTTCTAACCCAGAATTCTGAGGGGTTTTCTTGAAGAAAATATAGACATACTGATATTTTCTCTGTGTGCACTTCCTCGTGTGTGGAGTGTTGGCAATCAATAAGGTACAAATTCCTGTGCTTAGACCGGTGTTTTATTGGGAATGGACCGAATAAAAGCCTACATTCCACACTGAGTTGACAGGCCAGACCTTCACAGTCTGTGAGACAGGGTAAGAAACTGGGACTAAAAGTAACAAGTAAAGGCAGGGACTGGATACTGACTTCAACAAGTCCTGTCATCTTTATTCTGGTCGATAAAGGAAGACCTAGCCTTCTTCTCTCCCATTCTTTCCATGTCTAAAATATAAAGTAACTTTAAGTCAGCTTCAGCATATCCTTCTGAATAGCTGGGTAAGGATTCTATGAAGGCTGGTATACTGAGCCAGATGGATGGTTCTGGTCTCTGAGTCTTGGGAGTTAGGATCAGACAGATGCGTAGAAAATATTCAGAGAAGGTAGATTGAAATGTTTTGCCAGATTACTTCAATAAACTGTAATAGCATTTATTGATTACTCTAAGATGTTATCTCTACATTATGGCATTTCACATTAACTATATTGATAATTGGAGAATGTATCAGTCAGGTTTTTGCTGTGTGGCGATGCAATAACAAACAGCCCTTACGTCTCAGTGGCTGTCCACAGAGATACAGTTTTCATGGCCAGGTTGCTTGCCTCACTACTCCGTTTTATCTTTATACTACAACCTGAGCTGAGGGAACGGTCTAGCCCTGGCTGAACTCCTGCTAGGAGAGAGTAGCACTTGGTGGCTTTTGAAAGGACTTGCTCATGTTATCACTTCGTCTCCCATTGTACTGGAAAGGAAAGCAAGTCACATGCCACATCTGACGTTGATGAGGCTGAAGTATAATCCCCTCATGTAGAGAGGTGACACAACCAGGCCTGTATATCCCAGGGTTCCACATTCATGGGTCTAATTAAGCCCGGCTCTAAACATTCAGGGGGAGAAAATTGTTTCTATACTAAATATGCGCAGACATTTTTCTTGGCATTGTTCCTTAAACAATATACCTTGACAACCAACTACTTAGAGACATTCGTATTGCATTAGGTATAAATAATCTACAAGTGATTTAAGGTGCACAAGGCACCATGTGTATCTAAGAGATGTAAGCATGCCAGGGGCCGACTATTGGTAAACAGTTTGATTTCCCACCAAGAGCAGTACCTAGAGTGCTCTGGAAGGGTAACTTTACAGAGAGGATCCCCATTCTCTCCCCCTTGGAAAGCTTGGAAAGCAAAGCTGGCTCTCTGGCGCTCCGTTGAACTTGATACCTTCCACTGGGATGATGTGAGTGCTCGGCAGTTAAAAGCATGGTGTCTAGAACCAGACTTCATAGGTTCAAATCCTGGACTTAATGTTTATGTCTGTAAGAGCTTAGATGTGGTGGTCAATCGCTTTGTTCCCTTACATAAACCCATACAAATGGCAGTGCCAGAAGGGTCTCATGAATGAAAGTGGAGAAATAACAGACAACACTGTCAGAGGGAGACAGACAGACCGACTCTGGGTACAGTAGTTGTTACCTGCTACTCACTGTTACTGTGGTAATAATAACTGGAGAGTAACTGGTACAAGTGGAGCTCAGCTACCAACTTAGTGAGATCAAATAATTCTGCCATTACCTAGAGACATTTGCCCTTAAAACTCCCACATTAACTAGGTATACACCTTTAATCCCAGCACTTGGGAGATAGAGGCAGGTAAAGCTCTTGTGAGTAAAAGACCAGCCAGGTCTACAAAGTGAGTTCAAGGACAGCCAAAGCTGTTCCACAGAGAAACCCTGACTCAAAACAAAACAAAACGAAACAAAAACAAGTCCCACATTAAGGACATATTTGGTGGTACTCACCTGCAACCCAGTTCTAGGATAGTTGAGGCAGGAGAATGGCAATTGCAAGGCCAGCCTAGACAGCTTAGAAAGGTCCCGTCTAAAAAAACAAAAACAAAAAACCAATATATATCCCACATCAGAGACAGCTCAACAAGGAAAATGTTTGCTGCCCAAATCTAAGTCATGAGTTCTGACTCCAAGTGTTTTTTGAATTCTCCACCCCTACTGTGGTGCATACACACAATAATAATAAATTCTTTAAATTCCACATTAAGGTCTAAAGATATCATGTATGCAAGGCCCTGGGCTCTATCTGTAGTACAAAAAAAAAAAAGTAGAATCCCACATTAAAAGGCAAGTGCTTCCTATAAGGCTAAATAAAACCTGAAACCCCTACCAACTAATGGGCATTTGTGAGGATCAAGGAGACAAAGAAAATGGGCTGAGGGAAATGAACTGCCCCCCCTACCCCGGCCTTGCCAGATTTCCTACACCAAAAGCTGTTGCCCCTAGCACCTCCCACAAGGCCAGAGACTCCCATCATTAGTGTGGTCATTTGCTCAGGCTGTCAGAGTCACATATAAGAGACTGGGAGGGTTTCATAACAGAATTTACTTCTTCACAGTTCTGAGGTTACATGTCCAAGGTCCTGTTGTTGGTGAGGCTGGCTTCTTCTAAGGCCTCTCTCCCTAGTTTGTAGATGGCTGACTTCCTCCATTGGCTTCACAGGATCTAATGTGGGGAAACTTCCTCCTCTTACAAGGAAACCAGTCATCTTAGACTAGGACCCACCCAGGTGACCTCAGTTTACATGAATTAACTATTGAGGCATATATCCGCATGCGGTCTAGGGATTCCGGGGATCAAGATGTCAACATACAAATGTGGAGTAGAGACAATACATCCCAAGACACTTGACTCCACATTAAAATCTTCAAGGGATGCCCAGACCTTGCCTTAGACCACAACATCAACATCCCCATGGGGTGCAGAACTATAAACTGCTCGGATCTCCTAGCCTTCCCATGTAGACATTGAGCACCAATGTGGCCTTGCCACTTAGAGAACACACTTTTGACCCACCCATCCCTCTGTGGGTCAAAAGTGTGTTCCACTCCAAGCTGTCATAAGACCTGGTCTCTCTGACATTCAGGCTGAACAAACCAGAAGTGCAAGTTACTGTCAGGGAAAGAGGGGAGACGGAGACGCAGCCAGTGTGCGGCTNTGGTCTTCCGGCTCCTGCCGGCTGATCACTTTCTACAATGATCAAACTTTTAAAAGGTTGACCCTGAACCGAGGCAGTGACTGTGACATAATGAATCAAACTCTTGAAGAATCACAGTACGTTATGTGATTCGGGCATTGACCCATTGCACTAAAACTTAGCCTGAAATACCACCTAGACAGAGGATATTGGATCTATAAGAAATGACTGAGATGCTATCAATTACTTAGTGTCCCTGTGTGATAGGCGATCCCCAAAGCAGAGTAGACCATAAAACAAGACAGATACCAGCCCACCAGAGAAGATGTCATCAGCCCCCAACTTGCCCCAAATTGCTAGGGGTGAAGGTACAGAGACCAGAGGGCTTATTATGCTGTCTTTGTCAACCCTGCTATCATGCAACTAGATAGTAATAATACTGTCCACCCATGAGGCCCCTGGGCCCTTTACCTGCATTGGTCACAGACAATACCAGGATCCCTAGCATCATAGTCTCTTTCCCAGGGAAGTACATGTTCCAGGTTATCTCTAAATGGGAGCTCTACAGGGTCCTGTGCAACCCTCCTCTTAACTCATAGTTTACATCAGGCCAAGCACAGTATTGCAAAGCCCTGTGCTATGCTTTCTAATCATCAACCAAGCCCTTAAGCAGCTCCAGACTGACCCCTCTGAGCCAGGATGTACAATCCCCACTTTACAGAAGTGGGAACTTGCCCAGGAAGTAATGCGAGTTGCCAAGGCCTTAGAATTCACAGCGGAACTGGAATACCAGGTTTCGGGGTTGCAGCCTGTGGCTTCTAGCAACCTCCCTGCCCCAGGCAACTAGCAGACCACAAAGGAAATCCGATCTTGTGCTGGCCCTAGGCAAGATCACAGCATGGGCAGAGTGTCTTTGATGCCTTCCCTCCTCCCCCTCAGCCAGCCCTCCCCTCCCCTGCAGGCGTCCCTCCCAGCCTGTGCCCTCCCATTGTGCCAGCCCACACTCTAACTGAAGTTCTGGTGCCCCAAGTCTTCATGCTCTGCTCTCAAAGCTGCCCTGCCGTAGATAGCCTAGAAAGAAATGAATAGTCAGGCAGATGTGCTCTCAAAACCTGGTTGGCCCATGGGACTTAGTCATGTGACCTTGAGCAATTTACATTTTGCTTTTGAGTCTTCTAAAGAGTGGGTTTGGGCTGTTCCTTAGGACTGTATGGAAGACAGCGTGAGTCACATAAAGTACATGGACTGTACTTGGCATGTGTTAGACTCTCAGAACAGTTGTTTCCGAATTGTTTATGTTCGGGCGTTAACCGTATATCTGAGTCTACTCTCCCGTCACCCCCAGGTGAGGACCAAGCCCAGCATCTTGTGCTTGCTGGGCAAGCCATCTCCCATTTGCGCTCAATCCCCAAGCCCTATGCCTGTGTCTACTGTGTACCTGGTGTGTGACTTCATCCTTCTTCCATTCAAGGTGTTCTTTCACTGATGTCTCTTGGCAACCCTAGGAAGCAGGGACTGCCATTGTTCCACTTTCAGAGTAGAGAGAGACAGAAATGGAAAAGTATTAGAGACAACATGATGTAGCGCCTGGACTGGCGGCGAATAGCTGTGTCTTCACCCGAACATGGATACCCATTCCTTATCATTGTTTATTTTTAAAATTTACCTTACATAACGAATGAGAATTCTTTTAAATGATACTGTAGTCCGGATACTGTTGAACATACCTATAGTCCCAGCCCTGGGGAGCCTGAAGCAGGAAAATAGCAAGTTCAAGACCTACCAGGATTATAAAGGGGGACCCTGTCTTTGAAATGAAACCAGACAAAACGCTATGAAAACCATCCAGTGGCTTCCACTTCAGCATCAAGATCCCTGGCCTCTGGTTGTTCATCTGACAGTGGCCATAGCTGTTAAATTGGAAGCTTATTAGGTGACTCAGCGCTAAGTGCCGGAGATGACAGAGCCCAGCAGTTTGGATCTGTTCCCAAACAAAAAGGCTTTCTCTGTAGCTTAGGAGCCTGTCCTAGAACTTGTTCTTGTAGACCAGGCTGGCCTCAAACTCACAGAGAACCGCCTGCCTCTGCCTCCCGAGTGCTGGGATTAAAGGCGTGCACCACCACCATCCAGCTGGAATTTTCTGCTTTAATTATGATGGTTAGCTCGGAGCTCACCTTTGGCTCTTTAAATGCGCTGATGACGACGGCTAATCTCTTCCATAAAACATATTTCTGGGAAAGCCTGGAGATAAATGTTTACAGGCTGAGCTGGGATAAGAGAAGCCAGCGGTATTTAACATGATTTAAGTGCTACGTGTCCAAGTCTAAGAAACAAGTATGGGAGAGCTACAACATCCATGTGCTGGGATGCTGGCCCATCATCCTCAGAATCACTGTCAACACTTGTAAGTTGGATGCTTTCTCCTTTTCCTGGATTCTCTTATACAAGAAGAGGATAGTAATTAAAACCATACATAGCATATTAAACCAACTATCTAAAGGAATGAAGTTGTTCGACACTGTCAAATATTAAATACAGAAACTCAAAATAATCTGAGCATGATTCTCTCAGTACACACATACAGAATAAAGCCTGAGTATAGAAAGAGGCAGTGTGCATAAATATGTGTCTGTATACACATGTGCGCATGCACACATGCACACATGCTCACACATCATCATTTTTCAATCAATGGAATAAATACATTTCTTCAGCATGTAAAATTGATGAGCAGAAACCATGGGTAGCATCCTTAGTAAAACAATTATGAGCCAGGCGACAGTGGCACAGCCCTTTAATCCCAGCACTCCGGAAGCAGAGGCAGATAGATCTCTTTGAGGTCAGCCTGGTCTACAGAGCAAGTTCCAGGACAACCAGGGCTACACAGATAAACTCTGTTTTTAAAAAGAAAAATAAATAAATAGCGAGGCGTTACCAAAGAGTAAGAGCATTGTTATGATAAACCTGACCATGTGGTTCTCAGGCCTTGGGAACTAGTTCGTGGGGAGAAGGTGGGAGAATTTGAAGCTACAGGCTAGGGAATTCCTCCAACGCTATGTGCAGAGTGCAAGGGGTCATGCTGGTGGGAGCTGGAAGACCAGACTGCTGAGAGAAATGTGGAGCACAGAGAACTGGCTCCCAGTGTTTCGGAGGAGACGAGGAGTCTGTGGGGAACCGAACTAGAGATAATTCACCATGCATTCTGGCAAGACGCCACCTGCCTTCTACCCACGTCCTGAGATTTTGGGTGAGGCTGGATTTTCAAAAGCAACAGGCTAGTTTGCTTGGCGGAGGAAACGTTAAGCCAGGGTGGTGTTCGGACTGTCATGCTTTGGATGCACTTTTATACGGGCCAACAGTAGGCGAGAACAAAACGTCTCGGAGCAGAGAGAGATAGAAAGTGCACGGTGGTGGGGAAGGGTACATGGGTGGATTTAACGTTACAGACAAGCTGGCTGTGAAAGCAGTTGGGGTCATGGCAGAGCTTGGTACCATTCTCTGTAGTGCTGCGAGAACAGCACATCACTGTGCCTGGGCACAGTGTCTTCCTCTGGGCCCTAGTCCTCCTCTAACTTTTTATTCTGTGGTAGATTCTCACCAAGTTGCCTAGGCTGGGCTTGAACTTGCCATCTTCCTGCCTCCTGGGTAGCTGGGAGTAGTAAGTAACCTGTGCTGCCAAATCCAGCAGGAGAAGCGTTTTTTCAGTGTTACTATTAAAAAAGAAGACAGTGAGGTGGGCGATCCTAGCCCACTTGGTGTCTTGGGGGGCCCCTCAGATATTTGCTAACCATCTCTTGCTGGATAAGAAATTCCCTTGTTTGTATCACAAGTGAATAGAGAGTCGCCGTGGAACTAGAGAAACAGTCCAGAATGGAAGACCAAATGCAGAAGAATGTTCCAGACAGACTCACTCCTCATAGAGGTTTATGTAGGAAGAAGGGCTATGAAATGGTAAGAGTTCAAAATGAATCCTAGCTGTGTTTTTCTTTGCTTCCCACAGAGAGTGTGTGGATGTGGTTCAGACAGAAAATTTGTTCTCAAGCCTATACTTAGAGGTCTGTTGTTTGTGAAGGATCTGAGCTGGAAGCCAGTATAACACAATGGTTGAGAAAACCTGCTCTGGACCTGGTCTACCTGAGTTTTAATCCCTGTGAGTCCTTTATAAGCTATGTGACCATGGGAATTCTCTCAACCTCTCTGAGCTTCAAAGGCTGCACTTGTACAATAAGCACAATAGATTCTTCACAGGGACACTTAGAGGATTACACCATTAATATGGGCAGAGATTTTGCCATGCTCACAACTAGTAGGTGTTCCTCATCCCAACTCACCTCATGATAGGAGGAGGGGGGGAGAGAAGAGAGAAAGCAAGCATTTCTAATATTTTCTTTTTTAAAACATTTTTCTTTTATTTAAAATTGATTTTTTTCTATTTTTATTGCTGTTGCTGCTTTTATGTCCATTGTATAAATTACCCATGCATGACCTGGGTGGGTTAAGCAATGGTCCAAACCATAAACTACAAGCAACTAGTAGAACAAGATTTTTAAAACCCAATCAGCAAAGATTCAGTTATGCTGAGTAACAAGCAAGCCCCAAAATGTAGAAGTGTAATACAATAAAACCCAGTGCCATTCTGGGCATCTACCTTTGTATTTTTTTCCCTACCTTTGTATTTTAATCCAAGTTGATTTCCCTCATTCTCCTCAACATGAGGGACTGGATCAGAGTGCTAAGCCCGTCTCAGGACCCTGCTTCTGCCCAGAAGAGACACACATCATCGATTCTCAAGTTTCATTACCCACCACACAGCCCATAGTCCCAGCTAATTCAAGAAAAAGGACGATCAGTTCTGTCAGACATACAGAACTTCAGGAAGATAAGGTGCCAGTCAGTGTCAGGCCTTGCAAAGTCCCCCTCTAATGACCCCTAGGACACTGGTCAGCTTCTCTCTGTTACAGAACCCACTGGAGAAGTCAGCTGGGCGTGAGTGTAACGAATACCTGAGAGAAAGCTACTTTGAAAAGGGAGGGAGATTTTGGGTTGAGTTTCTCAGTTGCTGTTGTCACTGCTCCTCCCCCCTCTCCCCCTCTTCCTTCTCCTCCTCCTTCTCCATAAGTTTGGAGTACTCAGATCATAGTTGGTGACCTAAGTGCGTTTGTGCAGGTAGCAAAGTAGATCCTAACAGGAACAAAGGAGGGTGAAAGCAGCTCACCTCATCACAGCAGAGGGAGGGAGAACTCATCTCGTGGTGGGGGGGTAACTCCCTTCACGGTAGTGGGGGCAGGGGTGGGGGAGAGCAAGAGGGAAAGCAAACGTTTCTAATATTCTGTTTTTTGTAAACATTTTTTCTTTTATTGGAAAAACAGAAGCCATAATATATGTATACAAGGACCTATGGGGGGGGGAGAGAGAGAGAGAGAGAGAGATGAAATAAAAAATAAAAAGATAAACAAAAAAGTCACAAGATATTATGAGATAAGGAATCTCCAAAGATGACACTGAGTTCATCCAGTGCTGGGCATGCAGCCTACCCTTAAGAATTGGAGCAGGCAGTGGTGGCTCACACCTTTAATCCTAGCCCTCGGGAGGTAGAGGCAGGCAGATCTCTGCGAGTTTGAGGCCAGCCAGCCTGGTCTACAAGAACTAGTTCCAGGACAGGCTCCAAAGCTACAGAGAAACCTGGTCTCAAAAACAAAACAAACAAAAGAGAGTGTTTGTTGGGGCTGGAGAGATGACTCAGCAGTCAAGAGCGCTGGCTGCTCTTCCAAACGACCTGGGTCCAACTCCCAGCATCCATATGGCAGCTCACAACTGTCTGTAAATCCAGTTCTGGGGGGATCTAACACCTTCATGCCAATGCACATAAAATAAATTTAAAAATAATAAAATAAAAAGACTAGTTTGTTTCCCTGGTGAGACTCTCTTGCAGAAAACGAATTTTTCATTTGCAGATGGTTACCAACTGGAGATGGCTTCTGGGTTATATGGGGGGGGGTCCACTTCTCCTTTCAGCTCTGGGACCCCATCGGGTACAGACCCGTGCAGGCCCAGAGGATGCTGCATTAGTATCTGTGAGTTCCTGTCTGTATCAGTCTTGTTGGGTTTAGAAAGTCTTGTTTCCTTGGTGTCCTCCCTCCCCTCTGCCTCCTACACTCTTTCTGCCTCCTCTTCCACAGTGTTCCCTGAACCCTGAGGGGTGGGATTTAATGGAGATTGCCATTCTCTTGAAGGGCACAGCCCTAGAGACCCCTTTCCACCAGAACCCGCTTATTAAGAGTTCTACCACTTCCCCATAGCAATCACAAGCTGGGAACCAAGCTTCCAACACACGAATGGTCTCCATGTCCGATCCAAACTACAGCACCGGGCACCCTTGCTCAACTTCCTGTGAAGCAGATCATCCTCTCACAGTGCCCTGGACCAGCCATCCAAGCTGAGGCCAGAGCCTCTCAGCCTCCGTCTAGGGCTCTCTCTTTTTCCCCAAGATCTCACGTGTCCTCTCCCTGAGCTTGCTTGATGTCTCAGTTTGGAAGCCGAGCTACTCCAGCAGCTCCCCAGGAAGGCTCTGGCCCCCCAAATATTTAGTTAGCAGCGATTCTACTAAGTGGGATTGACTTTTTATTGGCTCCGCTCTGCGCAGCTGCCACCNGGAGGCTGTTTCCTTCTTCGCCTTCGCCTGTCAGTTTGCTCCACATTCCTATGGGCAGCCTTTGGCTCTGATCAATACTAACTGCTGTGTAACAGCTCATGCACGGCTGCTCCGGTTGGCATCGATCAGACCTTTCTTCCAACAGGTAGTTGGCTGTTTGAGGCAATGACTTGAGATAAACACCTACTTTTACTTCAGGGCTAATTCACGTTGGGTGGATTTCGAGAAGGCTCTGAAACCCAAGCATCAAGATCGACTCCTCTTGGTGCTTGCGATCCTATGCGACCTTTCTTGCGACCTTTCTTGCGCTCCTACTTCTAGTTCACCCTTGTATTTTGTTGGTGCCCCTTGTAAAAAGATAGCAGGACTTGAGGCATTGAAAACGCCACTTGGGAAAATGTGTCAGCCATCCATTGCTCTCTTTTTAATGAGATGCATCCTGCAGAAAACCAGGGCCGCTGGAGAGGTAGCATCCCCACCGGGCAACAAAGCCTGCTTCCAAATACCCCAGGACGAACCTCCAGCACCCTAAAACCCTGATCTTTGATATTGGGGTGGAGGGGTCTTTGAATCAACGCCTATGCTACTGCAGGCTCCTAAGTGAGTTTTCCAGGAGAAAATACGGTGAAATGGGCGACCATTGTGCAGCCATTGAGGTCTGTGTAGGGGACGCAATTCCACAGTATTTGTTTTGTAACTGGAAAACACACACCTCTTCCCCCACACCAATGCACACAGTAAATGTGGCTGAATGTCACGGCTGATACCTTCACCTACTTGTCACATAGGTCCTAAACCACCTGCTCTTTTTCTCTTTCTTCAGCTACCCAGGACCACCTGCCTCATCAGTTCCAAGTCCGCTGCCGCTTTTGCACTGAAATCCCAATGCCCTGCCCCTCCATCTTGCTCAAGTTCTTATGGCCCACGCGGTGTGTGGGGGCCAACCGCAGCGTCCTCCGGCTACTTGCCGGGCTCACAGACTCTCTCCGCTTTCTTTTCACTCTGCACGCAGATTCATTTCCTAGAACTCTGTTGGGTGTGCTTTTCCTCTGAACTTCCCAGTGACTCTCCGCAGCTTGTCAGCAAGGAGGCCAAATTTCTCAGCCTCTCATCTGGCCTTCGGCTCCCTCTATGTGGTCTCCCACCACCCCCCAGCATGAGCCCTGTGCTTTAGCCCACCCCCCTGATTAGCTGTGCCCCCTACTTTCGTTCCAGCTCTTTATCTGAAAAAAAGGAGGGGGAAAAAAGATGCCATGACACCTCAGAGCCTGGGTAGGTGACCTATCAGCTGTGCAAGTTCTGTCAAGTTAGCCCACTTCTTTCTGCCTCCTTTCTCTGTGAGTTCAAGGCCAGCCTGGTCTACATATCAAGTACCAGGCCAGTTGGAGCTCATGATAAGACCCTGTCTCCAAAGAAGAAAAGTAAGAGAAGGAAAAAGAGGAGGAGGGGGAGGAGGAAGAGTACCTACCTCACAAAGTGGGCTTGAGAATTAAAGAACTGATATGCGCTGGCACAGTATGTTCCATGTGTTTGGGCTTCCATCTGTTGCATTATTGTCCTCCCTCCAAGTCACAACTGAAAACATAACTTCTCTAAGGATGTTCAGTAGTTTTCCCCTTTGATATCAATAACCATAGATTGTTTTACTACTGTTAATAGCATAATTTTAGCAAGTGAGTATTAAGTACATGCATAGTGCTTTGATATGCACTATTGCTTCTGTTTGTAGTTGGGGTGTGTGTGTGTGTGTCTGTGTACGTGCGCACACGCGGGTGTGTGCAGATACACAACCACAGAGGCCAGAGGAGGATGCCTGGTGTCCTTCTCTATCGCTGTTTATGCTCAACCTTCTTCCCTTGGGCCAGGGTCTCTTACTGAGCCTGGAGCTTGGCAGTCAAGGAGCCCCAGTGACCTTCCTGTCTCTCTTCCCCAGTGTTGGGCTGCAGGTGTGCACACAGCCATGCCCAGCTTTTCACTGGGCATTGGGGATCCAAGGTCAGATCATCACGCTCACTTGTGCAGCAAGCAGTCTTACCCACTGAGCCAACCCCTCTCCCAACAACCGCCCCCCTGAATTATTGGATTTGAATGCTGAGACTGAATCCCTTCCATTGTCCCAGGTCTACTCTCCCTCACCCTCTGCCTTGCCTTTTGTCACAAGAGGCTGACCTCTCTGTCCAGTGGTCTCCACTTTGATTTGACCAGTGAGGCACAAATAGGAGGAATAAATTAGATCAGAAGTCGATCTCAGTAGAAGGTCAGGGCTCCTGCCAAACAGCCTCTTGGCCGCCCTACTCTGTCGACAGCTTCTGGCCATAGTGTAGCCTCAGCTTACTTTTGCATAGTTGGGTGGGAATGTGGCCCAGAGCTTTGCACTAGCTCCGTGGTTCCCTGCCCTGACGACACCTTCGTAGGGTCCTTTGTCCCCAGATGATCTCTGCTCAAAGCACTAAAATCCGGTATACTACATGGACTGACACAGTTCTCATTAGAGCCCTACAAAGCAGGTGGCACCATATTACCAAAGATGCCCCAGGCCTTCCCATTCAAGTGCTGGGGCCATGTCTACCAGGTTCCAAAACCCACGTTTGGGATCACTGCATGCCACTCTCTGAATGCTGAGCTAAATTCTCCTGTGGTGATGCTAGGAGATGAAGACTTGGTAGCAAATTAGGTGACAAGGGTGGGGCCCTCATGAGTGGGATTAGTGCCCTTGTTAAAGAAGCACCAGAGGCCAGTTTGGTCCTTCTACCACATGAGAACGCAGTAAAGCGGACTCTGGCTTCAGGTGTGGTGGCACTTAACCTTTAATCCTCGCACTCCGGAGGCAGAAGCAGGTAGATGTCTTTGAGTTCAAGGCCAGCCTGTGCTACATAGTGAGTTCCAGACTGGCAAGGGATACAGAGCGTGGATACATGTCTTGAGGAAGAGGAGGAGGAATGGAGCACCTATGAAATAGGCAGTGGGCCCTCACCAGATACCAAATCTGCCAAAGCTCAAACAGAATTTTAATTAAAGAATTCCAAGTCAGCAAGATGATCCAGCTGGTATGGTGGTTTGAATAAGGATGGGCTCAGAGGTTTCAAGAGGCCAAGCCAGGCCCAGTGTCTGTCTCTTCCTGATGCCTGAGGATCCAGATGTAGAACTCTCAGCGACTTCTGCCTGTGTGCCACCAGGCTCCCTGCTGTGACAATAATGAGTGAAACCTCTGAAATTGTAAGCAAGCCCCAACTAAATGTTTTCCTGTATAAGAACTGCCATGGTCGCAGTGTCTCTTCATAGCCGTGGAACACTGACTAAGACAATTGGTAAAGGTATTTGTCCCTCAGGCCTAAATTTACTCCTTGAACCCACATGATAGAAGAGAACCAACCCTAAAAGTTTTTCCCTAACCCTCATACATGTACTGTGCTACACACTCATGTATGCATCCAAAATAAATGAAATTTTCAAAAAAAAGTTAGAAATTGTTTGTGTGTGTACATATATACATACACACTACACACACAAAGACAGAGAAAGAAAATTCTTCTATAGAAAGTCTTCAGGTTCTCTGTGAACTTCCGCACCTGTTAGTTAGAATGTAGCTTTTGAATGTTGCTGTTTTACTGTGCCAGTCCATCCTAGTCAACAGTAACAAAAATACCATAAACTGCACTGGCCAAGCAAAAGTAACAAAATTAGCATGAACTGCACATGTGACCCTGGACTCAATCCCAAGCCGGCAAATAACAATCACAATCAAACATAGACAAGGTAACTAATAAGCAAGGAATTTATTTCTCAAAATTCTGGAATCAGGAATTTCCAGAGCAAAGAACCAACAGGTCTGGTGTCTAATGAGGGCCATCCCTCACACTTACAGCCCCCTCCCATGGAGGCTGCAGTGAACAATCTGGCTGGGTCTTTTTCCATAAGAGCAAGAGCACTCCTCCCGTGCCTCCCATGCCTCCCACGCAGGAGTGCAGAACCCTCGTGATCTCCCTTACCTCCCCAAGGCCCCAGACTGCAGATGGATGAATTTGGGGAGAAAATAAACATTCCATAGAACATAGTACTACAATCAAAATTAGAACCATGCCTAGGTTTCGGGCCTTAAAACAACGATCACTTATTAGCCTATCATTCTGTGGCCTGGTGATTGGGGCTGGGCTCCTCCAATGTGCTTCGGCAGCCAATGTGCTTCGGCAGCTAATGTGCTTACAGGAACCTACTGCTGCCACTCAGGTGTCTAGCAGCTGAGAGGGCCTGATGCGGGTGACCTGCCCCGTGTCTCTGGTATCTAGCAAGCGAGCATAGACTTCTTCATGGTGGCTAGACTCCAGAGTGGGTGGAAGAGAACCAGCCCCAATGCTCCAGCGCTTTTCTAGCCTTAGCTTGTGTGAGGTTTCTCCAACGTCCTAGTGATGGAATCCAGATTCAAGAACCTGCCAAAACTGGCCCACCTCTTTACGGAAGGAACTGCAGAAGACTGGCTTTTGTTTGTTTGTTTTTTAATTTTACTACATAGCTCACACTTTTCTGGGAGGATCTATGGCCTCACAACTTCACATTCTCTATCTTAATAGCTTAGAGAAGCAATCTAGGCAAACTTTTTTTGGGGGGTGGGGTGGGGTAGGGAGTGTCTTTTTGGTAGTTCGATGAACATCTGACTGAAAATGATTCTTAAAATGTAGCATGAAGGAAGTGGAATTTTTTTAATTAGGCTTCAGCAGAATTTTTAAAAGGATCTTTCTTTTCTTGAGCTGCCTCTCCCTTGTTATAAATTATAACTCCACCCAGTGGCACACCACAGCAAGCCCGTCCCTCCCT
>LOEQ01000406.1:300893-317711 GCA_001685075.1 Bramus lutescens | reverse complement strand
TCTGAGCTTTCAGAGAAAGGAGACTTGAGACAGGCCTGACAGTTGACTACCTTCCGACAGCCTACCCCTTCTGATTCCCACTGGTTTGGGACTGAGACCTTTGCAAGGCCACTCCACTTGGAGATGACAAAGGCTATGTCTCCTTTTCTGGGAGAAAGAGAAACCCATCAGGGTCTTAAAAGCTGTCTGCCCTCTGAAGTGAATTTCTTTAATCTGATCTTAAATGGGTCTTTTGGGGCAAGACTTAGGAATTTCTGGGGTATGTGAAGTTATTGCTAGGAAATCTTTAAGTGAAAGTGAGAAAATTGGCTCAGTTGAGCCAAATGCAAAGGAGGTGGGGTTTTTTTGTTGTTATTTGTGTGTGTGTGTGTTTTCTGTCCATGACAAGAGTTTCTTTCTGTAACAGCCTGGCTGTCCTGAACCAGGCTGGTCTCAAACTCAAAGATCCTCCTGCCTCTGCCTCACAAACCAGGTGCTGAGGTTAGAGGCCTGTACCATCTCTCTCAGCTAGGAAGTGGGTTTTTCCATCTGCAACTGACGTTATGCATTGTCCTGCAAAGTGACTTGAGCCACAGACCTCTGTCTCGGTGCTTCTGCAAACGGGCTGGCGTGAATTGGGAGGGGGCTGAATGCGTGGGGTGACCTCGAGGACGATCGTGGTCAGTTCGGACAGATTGAGAGTGGTCCTTGTCAGTGATTCTTATTATCTGAGGAGCCTTACTGTTAGTGAGCAAAGGGGGTAACGTGGCTGATTTCTTGGTTGCTCCTGACTCCAGCCGGCGGGATTGGAGACTCATGCTTCTGAGAGCATTGACCAAGCTATATTTTTGGATAAACTGGTGACTGCCTACAATCACGGGCTTGCTGTGTGTTTCACTGTTGAAATTCCAATTCAGAGGTGACTGCCTGACTGTCACTGGACCCTCCTGACCAGAGGTGCGGAAGTCAGATTAGCCCAGCACAGAGAAGATCCAGGTCTTCATGTGATAGCTGGTTTCAGCCCCAGGCCCCTTCCTGAGTCTTGTAAGTGCCCATTCAGATGCACGTCTCCCTTTCAGGAGTTCACACTCTCCATGTGGACACGAGCTCATTTGTCCCCCATACTTCTAGTCTCTAAGTGGCCTACTTTAGATGACTTCTCCTATGCCTTGTCCAGAGGAAATAGGGTAAAGGACACCCAGACTTTCATTTTTTAATTAATTTTTTTAAATGCCCCTCAGCAACTTTTTTTTTGTTCTTGTTTTTAAACAGTTTTTCTTAACTGCTTAAGAGACAATGTAAGAAGCCGCTTGGGCTGTTTCGAGACCTGCTTCCTAAAGTGCTCTTTGGCTCAGGGCCTTGGTTCTTAATGCACATTTGGCTGCTTTGGGGAAGTGGATTTGGCTTTCCTTGTATCAGCCCTACCATCTCTGTGGAATATTTGCATCCTCGTGATAGCGTCCACTTCTGGACAGGCAAGGAAGAGAGCCTTGCGTGGTGGGGGTGGGCATCACTCCCAGAGTACTGCCCCTGCTCTGCCAGGCTCCTGTGTGCTGCCACTTTAATCTGATCAGAGTGATTGCTGGGGACTCAGGTGTGTGATCGGAACCTGGCTTGCGTACTCTTTTTGTAAGATAGTGTTCTGCCCACTCTGAGGGTGTATATGGTTGCAGATAAGCTGGATGTGCCGCATGCCCATAATCCCAGCGTTTTGGGAGGGCTGAGGTAGGAGGATCAGGAGTTGAAGACTAGTAGTTAGACCTTGACTCCAGAATTAAAATGAGGTAAATAAACAGGATGACCCCACCTCCCTACCCTGTTGCCTTTTTCAAAGAGAAAGTGGAAACTGGTTTTCCTTCGAGAGTTATTAAACCTACAAATATCTTTGGGGGATACAGAGAACTTGTAGGTCCTTAAAGAAAGATCTGTATGGATCAGGATCTCCAAAGGAACAGAGTGGATACAATGAGTATCTGTATTGAAAGGGGATTTATTAGACTAGCTTATTGGATGTGGACTGGATAGTTCAACAATGGCTGTCTCCTGCTGGGGAGGCCAAGAACCTGGTTGTTCAGTTGTTCAGTCCACAGGCTGGATGTCTCAGTACTTCTAATATGACACCCAAGGCCTGGAGAATTCCTGGAGAGGTGCATGGCTTTGGTCTGTGTTGGAACCCCAAAGAAGTTTCTTAAGATACTGGTGGAGTCCAGATCTATGGGATCCATAATTTGGCCTGAGTTGAGTGCGAGCAAACAGAAAACAAGCTGCTTTCTTCCAGAAGGTGCCACCCAGGCGTAGGGTGGGTCTTCCTGCTTCAAATAATCAAGAAAACCCCTTATAAGAGTGACCAGCACTCCTGCAAGTTGATTCCAGGTATAGTAGTCAAATCGACAACCAAAATCAGGAAGGAGGCGGGTCCTTTTTCATTTTATTATTTACAAAATAATGACTCGGGAAAACAGAGACATCTATGATCAGAGCCCCTCACATATGGACCCGGTTATTCAGCTGGGTTCCATGGGTCAGAGGGCCTCAATTTCTGGAAGCCCATTCACTTCATGCCACTGCTGGTCTTCCTGACTCCACTGTGGAGGCCACTGATGGTAGGCCCAGTGCTGGGACCTTTTCCGGTGTGATTTTTGAACCGACCCCTCAACTTCTTTGAGCCTCCCTTATTTTATGTGTCAGAGGGTGTTGAGCTCACACCTGCTCACACCTGCACCTCGAATTCAGTACCGTCGAAGACAAGCGTTTGAGATATTTAGCAAATGGAGGCAACCCCCATCCAGATGTTAGTCTCCGTTCATCTGTTTCATCCCTGCGAACGCCCCAGCCACTTTCACCAGCCCCTGTTAGAGGGTGACTTAGGTCCCCAATTTCTTTCACTCTCGGCTTATTGGCTGTGAATAAGCCTCCTCTTTTTGACATCCTGAAAGTGTCCTAGGGACCAAAGGTCTCTGCCTAAGAACCAGTACCCTCCCCCTCCCATCTTCCCCACGTNGCTAGGCCTCCCAGCCTGACTGGCCTGATCTCTTTCAGCCTTGATCTCTTCCTGTCTTCCCCTTCTATTTTGTCCCCTTCCCGAACCAGCTGACCTGATCACAGCTTCTTCACTGCAGGGCGGTCTGTCATGGGAACCACGTGGTCCAATGTGGCAAACTGGGCGTTCTAGTGGTGGCCCAATCCCAGCCTGCTGTGGGAGGCAGCCTGTTGCCTGAAGAAGGGTCCTACCCCCATAGCGCTGAGCTCTTGGTCGCTTTACCAGCTACCTTGAAATACAGGTGCTTGGTTCTGTCAGTCTTTAGTGACGATTAGAGCTTTTGTGATTATTTCCATTTCCCCATATTTAAACAACTACAACTTACTAATTCAGAGTCTTGGTGAGAATCTGTTCCAAAAAGATGTCCCCTCTTGTTCCCATCCCTGGGAAATAGGAGTGTACCTCAGGCCACGTTTCCTATTGATATTTGTGGGTGGATAATTCCTGGTAGGGGGCACTCGTGGTGAACATTTTTGTCTTGGCTCTATTTACATATAAATACCTAAGTGTGTGTAGCATCCTTAACTCAAGTGGCTTCTTTGTGGCCACTTGATGTCAGTAGCTCTCTCTCCTGCTGACATGACCGCCAGATTTGTCTCTAGGAATGGCCTGGGGTGGTAAACCTTCCCCTAGTTGAGGACTACAAGATAGAGTTTGTTTCTCCAGGATGAAGAGGTGGCAGTCTTTGGCCTCTCCTGCCAAGTACTGCACCGCCACTGCCATGTCTGAATAGTAGCGTGCAAGCTGAGTAGGCCCCAGAGCTTGTGATTTCACCCATCTGATAATCAGATGGTTCTGTGGGCTTAATTTCATGGTAGTCTTTTTTAGCATCCGAAGCTCAGTAGCTTTTCCTTTTAGGGCATGGTGGTGAAGCTAGAGTGGCAGGCTGCTCAGTGGATGCAGACAACATCAATCTCTGGACGGAAGCATCAACAGGTGGGACTAAGTTAAAATACATGTTTGCTGAAACCTGTGATGTCAGCAGGACATCCTCCTCTCCACACTTCCTGGGACTGGCTGCATTTCCAGCCTTGGCCGGTAGCATGTTGGACATTTTTGTTGACTCCAGTCCTTCCAGGATTGGCAAGTCATTTTCTACAGTTAGAGTCAGAGTCTCCTCCTCCCCTCCTCCCTCCCTCTCCCCTCTCTTCCTCCCTCCCTTCTTGTCTTTACCTCCCTCCACCTCAGCGTGGTGAGGCCTTGGCTGCCCTAATGCGTGCTCCTCCTAGGGAGCACCATTGCCAGGCCCTGAAGGAGGTAAAACACACTAAGGGATCTTCGGACACCACACAGACTAATGGTTTGGGCTAATGTTGTTAGTCAAGGGGGCGAAAGTCCACAGCTGTGCCTGGAAATTGGGACAGGGCCTACTGGAATGGCCTTGTTTTGGAAAGTCTAAATGCAGTGCTAATGGCTGAGATCTAAGCGGGTGATGTATGTGCCTTTGACTGGGCCTCCAGATAAGGTGAAGAGTATTCTAAAAGTTACTTTAGTGCAACCTCCCAGATAACTGTATGCCTGGGGCCAGGCACGATTTATGGCCAGCTGGTAGTTCTGGCTGTGTGCTGGCTACCCTTTATCTTTTGAGTTCAGGCTCTGTAGCTTAACTGGTAATGCTATTTATCTTTTGGGGGGGAGGGGGTACAGATGGGTGTTTTATCAGGTTTTGTTGCTGGAGGCATTCATACTTCAGCTGATGGGGGTCCCTGATGATGATCTGCACTAGGGTGCTGCTTTTTAGGGTATCCAGGGATCTGGAGTGCAGGCCCCTCATCTTATGGAGTATCAGGTCCTACTGAAGTTGTGAGCCTGCGGGAGGGGTGCGAGGCCTTCATACAGCTCCAGCCCAGGTTCCTTTCATCTTTGTCTTTCTACTGCTGCAGGCCTGGTCAGCACACCTAGCCTGCTTTCCCAGTAAACAGCTCAATTGTGGGTCATGGATGCCTAAGCTTTTTGGACAACAGTTGAGCCAGAGAGTCTGATACCCAGGGAGATCATTCTAGGAAGAAAATTATTTTTCTGATACAGCTAGAAGAGATTCAGCATTGACTAGTCGGAAGACTTCCCTTCTTCACGACCCCAGCATCTCCAGGAGGAACCCTCTGCTGAGAACTGCCCCTAGACTTTGTTTTTTTTTTTGGGAAAAGTAGAGTTTAATTCAGTTTCTGTGGATTTTTGTCTTTATTATTATTATGTTGTTGTTGTTTGTTTTTGAGGCAGGGTAACTCCTGCTGACCTGAAACTCACCATGTAGATAGACCTGACTGGTCTTGAACTCCCACAGATGACAGATGAGGTTTTGCTTACCCTTGAGCTTGCTGAGTCCTGAGATTAAAGCTGTATGCTACCATGCCTCGCCTACTTTGCTTTTAACAATCAGGCTGTGATATGTATCACTTAACTCTTGTTTTTTTTTTAAGATTTATTTTAAATTCTGTGCAAGTCTCACTCTCTCCACGTGTGTGAGTGCAGGTGCCCTCAGAGGCCAGAGAATGTATGGGATCTCCCTGGAGCTGGAGCCACCCACATGTGGGTGCTGGGGACTGAACCTAGGTCCCCTGCTAGAGCACTATGCACTCTTAACTCCTGAGCCCTCTCTCCAGCCTCCTTGTATTTTTTATTTGTATTTGAGAACTTATAATGTTAGGTTTTTTAGTTGGGGCCTTAAGGATAAATGGAAATTTTCTCTGGCCTTTTGAATTAATCTACAGAAATAGTGTCATTATAGAAAGAACAAACTTCAGCAGGAAGTTTGTGGGTGTCTTTCTGAGGACAGAAGATGGAGCAGATTCCTTCCTCAGACCCCTCACTCTACCTATTGGGTAACCGCTGCCATCTGCTTTACAATTCTTCTTTAATTTTTTTTTCATTTTTAAATCCTCAAAGACAAAGGGACCTGGAAGCTCAGACCTGTCCTGCCACATTCCTGAGTAATTTGGTTTTGATTAACCCAAGGAGAGAAGTTGGTTTCTCCTAGCGACCGGAGGGGATCAAAGCGCCAGGAGGGCCAGTGCCCCTAATGCAAGCTTTCCCTCAGCCCTCCCGCCCACTGCTGGCCTCTATTCTCCCCCCCCTCCTTCCACCCCTTTAGAGTCCTGAGCCGTAGCAACTTGGAATTTCTGACTCTCCTAGATGTGGAAGAGTCTCAGGGCTTTGGGTGGACCAACCAGGGAGAACCCCATCTTCCTAACCCCCCCCCCAAAGTTGCAGAGCGCATTCCTGTGTTAATCCTGCCGCCAGATTGCAAATGGCTGTAATTGTGTGTGCTACAGGATGGGCCCAACGTGCTGCTTTTCTTCTTGGAGGAGGTGACTAAAACATTCATTTACATAAAGAAATGAGACTGGCCTTGTGATCCCTTGTGATAGAATAGTCTCAGCCTAATAAGAAAGGGGCCTCTTCTGTGCAGTCCCTGGAAGGAAGGGAGGGAGTGTGTGTGTGTGTGTGTGTGTGTGTGTGTGTGTGTGTGTGTGNTGTGTGTGTGTGTGTGTGTGTGTGTGAGAGAGAGAGAGAGAGAGAGAGAGCGCTCACATTTCTCAGTTTTCTGTGTCCTACAAGGCATTTTAGGAGGAGGGCACTTCAGGCAGAACATTCTGCTCTTGATAGTAAGAAATCAGGGTGGAGTCCAAGACTGGCTTTTTTGTGGGTAATTGTCTCTTTAAGCCCACATCAACAACTTTCCAGTATCTTTTAGAACCAGGCCATAGGGCTTAAAACCAATGGATAACATCTTGGAGAAAGGACATGCCACCTTCCTGAGCTGGTTTGACCCCCCCTTTTTTTAATTTGGTGAGGGTGTTTTGGGATATTGACATGACCTAGGCCAGTTAAAAGTGGGTGCTTGGGAGTCTGTGATGCTTCAGACAAACAAGGAGACTACTCTCTGCCGCTCCCGTCTGAAGGGGGGAAAGGCAGGCAGAGGTTCTAGAACAAGGTTGTTCAATAGATACACACGATTTTATAAAGTTTTAAATTAAGTTTGATAAAGTTTTCTACTGACCTGTTCAAAAAATTATGAATGAAGCCTCAAAACCCTGTATTTTTTATTTAGGGCACCTCTCAGTTCTCATCAGCCGAATTCTATGGACTCAGTGACTGCCTGCTGTGGACAGGCAGATCTTGCAGTAAAAGTCCTGGCTCTGGAGGTTTTAATAGGTGGAGCTGAGTTACCCTTGGATCCTTCCTGAGGTTCTAGAGGTTGGGCTTAGTTTGCTTTCAGCTCCTCAGCTCCCTTGGAGAATCCCAGGAGGGTCAAATATGACACTGGGGTTAGTTTCACAAGTAACCCTGTGATGTGGGATTTGGGGGTGTTCACAAAGCTTCACCATTCTGTCCCAAGGTAGAGCACCACAATGTCTTCCAGGACAGCTTTCTGCGTGCGTTCTGGAGAAAGGAGACACTGTAGAATCCAACAGGGTCTCTTACTCCTGGATCCTACAACTGGGAAGGTTGAGCCATGGGGATCACCATAAACTCAAGAGCAATTTGTGTAGCTACACAGGTGAGTTCCTGGCCGATGAGGCTGCAGAGTAAGACCCTTATTTTAAAAAGCAAGTGGTGCATGTTTGGGTAGGGAGCTCTCAGTGTGTATGTGTGGACTGGGGGTTTAATCTGAGCCCTCAGGCATGCCAACCAATTTAAGTCCTTTGAATAGTAGAATCTTTTTAAAGACAGGATCTCACTATACTGCCTTGGTCTGGAACTCTGGAACTCACTATAGACAAGGCTGGCCCTGAACTCCCCAGAGAACCATCTGGCTCCACCTCCTGAGTGCTGGGATTAGCTGCAAGCACCATCCCAGTGCTGACTTCTCCCTCCTTTTAATACATTTTAATTTTATGTGCCTGGGTGTTTTGCCTGCGTTTCTGTCTGTCTGCACTGTTTGTGTGCCTGCTGCTTGCAGAAGCTATAAAAGGGTGTAGCCAGTTCCCCAGAGCTGATGTAATGGACCGCTGTGAGCTGCCCTGTTGGTACTAAGAATTGAACCCAGGTCCTGTGTAAGAGCAGCAAGTGCTCTTAACCACTGAGCTCTTTTTAAGGTAAAGTAGTGAGAACTGTCCGAAAGAGCTGCTGTGAGGAATGTGTGTCTGAGGAGCATGCTTCCTGCCGAGTGGAGTTAGGCGCTTCTGTGTTCACACTATTGACACCCCCGCCCCATCCCTTAGTCAGTGATGGCGATAAGAACAATTGTACTTAGTATTACCAGTCTCAGGTCGCTCAGCCAGTTTCATCTCCTAGCCCATCCAAGGGCCCCCTCTCGGAGGCTAGGGGAATCTGTATCCTTGGTAAACCAAGAAGTGGGTGTGGATTGGGGTTTTGAATCAGGGAGGTACCTAATTCCTTTAACAGACTGGCCTCTTGGGCAGGCAGAAAACAAAACAAACCCAGAAGTGTGAGGTAGAAGCGGCCTGGCGCTGGCCTCTGCTAGGGCCAGCCCAGCAGCTGTCTGACCCCTGGTGAAAAGTTCAAATCTGCATGTAAAAAGAGTGTCGTGACCTCCCACCCCATCCCCTAGTCAAGTTGAAACTGTTCATGTTTTCTAGGATATAACTTGGCTTTGTATTAGGACATCAGATAGCTTTGGTTCCTTTGGCCAAGGCCTGATCTTGCTGTGGGGAGGGTCTTTTGGGAACGAGGGTGTCTCTGAGATGGAGTTCTTGAACAGCTGTGGCCTTTGAGGACCAGCTCTTAGAGGTGCCTGAAAGGAGGGGAAATTTCTTCCTAGGTCAGACCCTAAAGTCCTTAGCAAGGTTTTGCAGGGCCATTATGGGCTTTGTGGTACCCTGGGAGGTGGACCAAAGCCCCCTCTTCGTGGAGGTGATGACATTCATGGTAGGAGGATTTGCTCTGCGTGTCCTCTGATGACGTAGACTGCACAGTTGAGGAAGGGGCATCTGGGCTTTTTTAGGAAGCGTCTATGACCCTGTTGGACAGAATTAAGACGGGCCCAGTGAGAATCTGGAATGGGGTAGGAAGAGAGCCATGCTACATTGGGGGTCTGAAAAATTGGCCACTCTGCATAGAGGGGACCTGCACAGCTCAGATTTGTTTACTTGGCCATTAGGTGAATGTAAACAGTTCAGCCTCTCCGATTTTACATCCCTAAAGGGTCTGAGTGTGAATACAAATGGGTATTAGGCCCCTGTGGTTTCAATGACTTCCCTCCACTCCCTTCCTGGTGCTAACTAGTGGGTCTTTGACCTGCTTTCAGAGGAGGAAGGGAAAAAGTCATTTGCTTACGTGGAGATTCTGGCCAGCCTTTCTCTTTGCTTTGCAAAGTCCCACTCACTGCTGGGGACTTTGCCTGTTTTGATTTTTTGTTTGGAGGAAGAGGAGTTTGCTAGAGTTCAGGACTTTGTCAGGCACCCTGTGAAACCTGGAAACTGGGTTAAGGCAACCCTTTAGTGCTAGCCAAATGGTAGCACACACCGTTTCCTCCTTTCCCAGTCTGTCTTTGTCGGAAAGGGATTTGAACTTTGGAGCCTTCGGAGCAGATTGTGGTGTCTGCCAGACTTTCCAGAAAGGACATCTATTTGGCTTGTTTAACACATTTGCCTCTTCTTTAGAAGATCTTAGGAGTGCACAAAATCTTGAGGACCCTGTCAGACCATCCACTGGCCCAGAAGCTTCTGGAATGTGCCTTCTGTTAGCATGCTTGCATCTTCTGAAGCCTGCACCCCTTGCGTCCTGCTGAACCCCACACCCTAGCCACAGTTCCTGGAAGGGGTTCCTTTCCTTAACAGTCACACCACAGGGCTGTTCTGACCCACAGAGGAAGGAGCAGGTCATTCCCTTCCCTGTATGGTCAGGTTCTGGTTCACATGTTCAAGGCCTGTGCAGTTCTGTTCCTTGCGGTGGCTCTGAGTCCAGTCACGCCATCACAGGGGCATTTTAATTAGCAGTGCCTTAGTCATTAGTGAGTTATTGTTTTTGTCTGGAAACACTTAAGTACTGTTTACTTGATGTCTCAACGAGATGCAAAACAGCAATTAAGCAGAAATTTGTTGTATGAGGCAGGGACCAAAATGGACCATCACAAGCCGGTTGTGGTTCCTTCAAACCAAGGAAAATCGCTTTCCCCTTTGGCCTCCTGATCATTGGAATGCTCCAGATTCCGTTTCTTCCTGACCTGCCCCCTAGAGTTACTGGGCAGAAATAACTTGGGAACCTTCAGGTTTCTCTGGTGTGGACATTTGGGTTTGAAGTGTTAATGTTTACATTTCTTCCCTTGACATTTTTTTCTTAATGACCTGGGATATTTCGAAACCTTTTCCAGTGACGATTAACTGTTTGTGATAACTTTTCCATGCCCTGTGTGCGGATTTGTGGGACCCGCATCTGCTTCGTCATGCCTCTTGAGACCACATGTCCTTGTTAGTGTCGCAGAGCCTTTGCGACCCTTTGGCAGTGTTAGAGAGTAGGATAAATACCTCCTCGACATTTAGTTTTTTGGTTTTTTGGAAAAAATAGACTAGAGAAGAAGAAGTTAAGAGGATTTCTGGCTGAGGTAGAGCTGGAGAGGCAGTTGAAAGCAAGACAAACAAAATAAAACAAACCCCAAGTTGAGCAGGAGGGGCATTCCGGTGACTGCCTGCTCCTTAGTCAAGCGGTACTGAACCCAGAGGAAACACTCTGCTGCTAAACCAACTAGAAAAGAAACACACNCAGAGGTTTATGGGAAATGAAATCCTGTGAACAAGCTGGGGATCCTTCAAGGAAGGCTCGCTAGTTAGCTCTGAAGTCATGCATTTGCATCTTTGGGCAGGAGTCAAATTCTTAGGCAGTTTTACATTGGAGCCCTTGGTTTCCCCACTGCTCTGCACCTCTTCCTGCTTCCTCTTCTTTTTCCCACCCCCTTTCTCTTTTCCTTTCAAACAATATCTTCTGACTTCCAGATTTCTGATAAATTGATAAGAGGCATCGCGTGAGTCAATAGAGCTGTAGACACTTTGCCAATATAACCCCGGCTCTATTGATCTGCCAGTAAATTAAAGTCTTACTTAGAGGCTGCCAATATTTCTAATCTCCTGCCTCACCAATTACATCCTCCCAGCTACCTGGAATGAGGACTTGGGCCTTTGAACGTTTATGGTGGTGTTTCAAGGGGGCTGTTCCGTTTCTGTGGGGTCCTGGGAGGCGCTTGCTCTGCCTGTCTGCAGGAGTGGGGGGCGTAGAGGAAAGGGAATGTTTCTACCCCTATGGGATCTGTTTTCATGCTATAAGGTTCATTGGTCAAAACTGTTGGAAACCAGATTCCTTCATGGTGGGCTTTTACATGTTATGGTCAACTCTGGCTGCTCTTACTCCTCCCATGGGCTCTTGGTTTGGAGGTAGGGAAAGTTGAGGAGGACTGGTATTAAGGGATACCCTGTGTATATTTTGTGGCTGCCTACCACTTAAAATTTTGAATAAGGGGCTGGAGAGATTGTTCAGTGGTTAAGAGCATTACCTGCTCTTCCAAAGGTTCTGAGTTCAATTCCCAGCAACCACATGGTGGCTCACAACCATCTATAATGAGGTCTGGTGCCCCCTTCTGGCCTGCAGACATACATGTAGACAGAATATTGTACACATAATAAATACATATTTTTTAAAAATTTGAATAAAAATTGTATTCTAGTGGTTTTTTATTTTATTTTTATTTTTTATTTTTACTTATTTATTTTTGGTTTTTGGTTTTTCAAGCAGGTTTCTCTGTAGCTTTGAAGCCTGTCCTGGAACTAGCTCTTGTAGACCAGGNTCAGTGGTTAAGAGCATTACCTGCTCTTCCAAAGGTTCTGAGTTCAATTCCCAGCAACCACATGGTGGCTCACAACCATCTATAATGAGGTCTGGTGCCCCCTTCTGGCCTGCAGACATACATGTAGACAGAATATTGTACACATAATAAATACATATTTTTTAAAAATTTGAATAAAAATTGTATTCTAGTGGTTTTTTATTTTATTTTTATTTTTTATTTTTACTTATTTATTTTTGGTTTTTGGTTTTTCAAGCAGGTTTCTCTGTAGCTTTGAAGCCTGTCCTGGAACTAGCTCTTGTAGACCAGGCTTGCCTCGACCTCACAGAGATCTGCCTGCTTCTGCCTCTTGAGTACTGGGATTAAAGGCACGTGATACTACCACCCGGCCTCAATTTTATTCTTGACACTGGGAGAGCAAAGACGTTTGTATTAAAAGCCAGGTGGTTTAGTGTTTGTCAATAAAATATCCCTGACAAGCCCAAGAGTACGTGGAAGAGGGCAGGACAGACAGGAAGAGTGACCGTGGACTAGATGTGAGCTTGTGTGGGCACTGAGCACCCCCCACCCCCAGTGGTTTGCATGGGTGCTTTGCCTTCGCATCGTTGGAGTGGAAGAATGAAGGAACAAGATTTTCTTTTTCTAGGTGCCCATTTTGCTGTGGTCCTGTCTGGCCTGCCTCTCTCTCCCTTGTCTGAAGTGAAGGAACAAGAGCTGCCTGAGATTGTCCACTCAGGGGCAGTGGGGCTCATACACTTCCCTGCTGGGATTCCCACTTCCGGCAATGGCAAATAGTTTGTCCAATAAGCTCTTTTCAAGTCCTTTTTATGTGGTTGGCTTTGGGAAGAAATCTCCAGATAAATACTGTGTTCTCTTTAATACGCTGAGCAAAAGGAAAAAGGAGAGAGAGAGAGAGAGAGAGAGAGAGAGAGAGAGAATCAATGGGATGGATAGTTCCTTCTCTTGCCCAACACATAGGCCTGTGTTTCCCTTCTGGTGTCACACACAACGTATTTTTTTAATGGACAATTGAATCTTTGGAGGCCTGTCTTTCCTTAGGTATCCTGAGGAAGGAAGTGTCAGGCGGTATCTGTGAACCTTTAGAATAAAGACCAGCTTGGACTCTGACTTGATGTCCAAGAGGAAGATTCTGGTCTTACCCTTTCTCTCTTGGCTTTCTTTCCTCCCCTACCTAGCCCTCAAGAGCAAGACATTGCAGATGACTACGGGTCAGGTAGGAAAGCTTGCTCTTGAGGTTCCTCAGCTGGTGGAATTAGGGAGCCCTAAGGTAGTTGAAGAGCCAGCAGAAGGTGAGGAGGGGCCTCCCCTTCCTACCTAGTGTCTTGCAGCACAGTGGAGACTAAGGGGGACACTGGGAAGCTGGGGCATCCAAGATGGCACCATGCTGAGGCCAGGAAGGAAGCTCGCACCTTGCATTGGAGAGTTCTCACCAGTGCAGGCTTGAAGAGCCTCACTGCCTTTCCTTTGGCTCCCTCCGGCTGAGTGAGTGAAGATGTTGGACAAGGAGAAACCCCAGGAGGTTAGGATTGACTTTCCCTTTGTTTGGACTGCATTGTATTGGAGGAGGGGTTTAAATCTTGTTCACACCTGTTGGGGCTGAAGGCTGGCTTTGAGAGCAGTTTGTAACAAGACTTCTGTTGTTGTTGCCCAAAAAGTTTCCAGCTCACAACAGAGGAACTTTATTGTAGTAACTTGTTAACGTTCAATTAGGCAAATTCTGAGTGCCCCAGGGGCCCTGGAAGGGCGTGCTAGCTTTCTCTGGGAGGCCTACTGCCCTTATTCCCAAGGATGGGATGGGACAGGCAAAGCCTTCTCCCCTGGCATCTGGTGTGGGGTATGAGGGGCAATAGCTGGGATCTTGGCTCAGACTGAGAGGCCAGTTGAGGTTGGTAAAGATGAAGGTAGCCATCTTTCGAGGCTGGAAGTGGGTCTTGTGTTTGTTGGCACTTGGTGCTCCTCACCTTGGGTGTGGCATAGGTTGTGCCTGATGCACTGTTTGCCGGTGGGGACACCTTACCTGGTGTGTGGTAGCCATACAGCCCCAGGCTATGGAACCTAGTTGTCTTAAGGAGTCGGGGCCTGCCTGGCCACCTCTAAGTGTGTTCTCTGCCTTCTTCCCGGTTGCTTCTTGAGTGACTGACTATCCTGCACTTTGATGGGTGGACAGTGTTCTCCACCCTGCCCGGGCCTGAGGTCTTGAACCCACTGACAGGCAAAGCCAGGGAGCTCTTTGCTCTGAAAAGCAATTCTGACTGGGAGGTGCTTACGAATGCCAACATGAATGTGGTTGCCCGACAGTTGCCTTTTCATGCTAGGTGGGAATAAAAAATAAGGCAGTGGAGGAGGCTGGGGACTTGCAACTCTCTTAGGGAGTCTCAGGGTCCTTGTCCCTTCTTGTCAGGCACTGTTAACCTCCCTTTGCAGAAGGAAGTGGTAAGAGGTGTTTCCTTCTCCTGTCTCTGGGAAGCCTTGGTGCTGGCAAGCCCTGGCAATAAAATATTGCCCCCATGGCAGCCATGCTCCACAGTGTTGAGCGATGCAGAGGGCGAGGCACTAGCAGTGTATTAAACACTAGTTGAGCGCAGGAGGGCCACTATATCACAGGAGAGAGATAAGCAAAGTTCCCTGATAGTGGATCAATAAAGGTTAGTGACATCATATCTCAAAGTGAGGGGACCTGCTTTCCACACAGCCATTTATCAGATCCCAGCCTGGAAGGGCATTAACCCCTTCCTTGCCAGACTTTTGCTTGCTGAACACATTAAGTTCCTTGTTTGGGGGTGGGGAAGGTATTGTTTCCTTCCCACTAACACTGTGTCTAAGGGGTCTTCACTTGCTGGTTATGCAAATGCCTTCTGCAGTTAACATATTAAACCAGCTGACACTGGCTAGAGCATGCGTGGAGTGTTTGTGGAAATTTTCTTTACTTTGAAATTCGGGTAGAAATTCCCATAAAAAGAGTTTTCTACTAAAGTCTTAGCGCTGTGCTTGCCTGTTAACGGGGTATGCAGCTGTTTTGCTGTCAGGGATGTGTGTGTGTGTGGGGCTGCATTATTGTGTTTGAAAATCAAATGGCTTTAATCCCCCCACCCAAAAAGTTTAGTTAAAAAATTTGATACAGGTTAACATTGAGGCCCCCCCATTTTCCTGCAATCAAGTAGTTTTGACTGGAACAGAAAGTTACAATTGTGTAAGCCTGAGAATGATCATTGTTTACTGTTACAGGCTGTTAGTTTCAGTATTTCAAAGTCTCTCAGTGGCCTAGAGTTGGCAAACTGTTGCTGTTAGGACAGATCCACTCCCCAGTTCCTGTTTTTTTAATTGCCTTTGGACTGAGAATGATTTTTTTTTTACATTTTTAGATGACAATGATGATGATGATGTGTGTGTGTTCATAAAAAAGAGTACTGTTTCACGATACATGAAAATCTGTAGCGAGCCTATTTCTACCTCTCAGTATTGCTTGGCTGTGCTTGGCCATTTCTGTGTCTAGGGCTGCTTTCATGTGCAGCGTGGCAAAGCTAAGACTCGAGAGTATACGGCCCACAAGGCCTAAAATAGGTACCGGGCTCTTTACGGAAATAACCTGCTGACCCGTAGTCTGACTCTAATGTCAGATCTACTGCCGGTTTGCTTTGTGACCTTGAGCAAATCATTTCTTCTTTATCCATTTGTTCATTAATGTGTTTATTTATTCATGTCTTTATGTTTGTATTTATTTGAGGCCGAGTCTCTCTGTATTAGTCCTGGCTAGCCTCGAACTTGCTCTGTAGGCCACACTGGCCTCAGACTCACAGGATGCACAGAGATCCACCTACCTGCCTCTTTCTCCCGTGTNGTGTGTGTGTGTGTGTGTGTGTGTGTGTGTGTGTATGTATTTGTATTTGTTTGAAGTTGAATCTTCCTATGTAGCCTAGACTGGGCTAGCCTCGAACTCACAGAACTCACAGAGATGTACCTGCCTCTGACTCCCTAATGTATTGTATGTATGTTTGTATGTGTTTATTTGGAGTAGTCTTTATGTATTCCAGGCTGATTTCAAATGGTTGACCTTCCTGCTTCAGCCTCCTGAGTGTTGGGATTTCTGGCCTCTGCCATCACATCCAGCCTTAATTTTTCATTCACCTTGAGTTTCCTTGATCTCCTTAATAAAATTTTGCCTCCTGCCTATCTGAGGGGGTTTTGAAAGTCATGAAAAATGGCTTTGAAAAACAGCTTACGTTTGCCAAGTCCCTCATGCTGAATTAGCATGCTCGCTTTGCTTTGCTCACTGAGTGCGAGGACACAAAAGGACATGAAGACGGTCCTTTTGGAAATGATGCGTAAGAGCATGCATCTTACGGAGGTCTCAGAACTGACCTAAGTTTGAGTTCCTCTGTCTGCCTGAAAACTTGGAGGCGTGCATCTCCCCAGAGCGGACATCCCTTGCTTTGCAGGGGGACATCAATTTTCCTCTGTGACTGCTGAGATTTTTATCCTTAAGGAGTTGAATCGGTTTTCTTTCCTTCCCACTGGTGATTTATGGATGGGAGAACAGGCCTTTTCCTGTGGGTCTCCGACTGTTTATCCTTTTGGTTGGACCCTGACAATCCGTTGGCTGGGATGCTCCCTTTGGCTGGGGCATTTGGGGGCCAGCTGCCAGTTTCACAGGGTGGGGGCAGTTGGGGGAAGGGCAAGGCCAGAGATTTCCAGCCCAAAGCTAATGGGAGGATGTCCAAGTGGGAAGTGTATTTTCATTGAGGAAGTGTAGGTATTAGAGGAGGCTGGATTACTGTGTGATTGTGCTGTCAATACTGCCGTATTGAGTCCGTGAGAGCCTACACAATACAGGGAAACACTTAACTCACTACTGCTGCTTATTGAGAAGCCAATAGCAATTTACTTGCTGACACTTGACATCAAATCCATTCCCAGAGGTGGAGCTCCTGCAAACCACCATGGTGTTCCCTCTCTTCCCTGAGCCCCTCTCCTACCTTGGGGTCCACCCTTGTGTGCATGTATATGTGCAATTCCTGTGTGTGTGTGTGTGTGTGTGTGT